>JASDQU010014884.1:267499-293711 GCA_032191745.1 Picea mariana
TTTGACACTCATGTTGTTCTTCATCACCCTTTAGGGATGGGAGTTCCAGTAGTCTTTCATCATGTTGCAGATCAACCACATACTTCTTCTCTTCATGTTTGCTAGCTTCCCATGCGGACTCCCAGATCATCGCTTTATGCTGCAGTTCATTGTACCTGCACACCCGCAGGCTCATGAACCATCCATCTCACCCACTATCAGTTTGCTCATCTGCGAACCGATCTTCATATCATCTACCTCATACAGAAACCCGCCAATGGGGCCCCCACCCTCCATTTGTTTTCACCAATATTTCTGCCCTACCAGGGGCACTCATTTTACACCGGGGCACCCGTTTCTGTATTTTGTACATCTTCCCCAAAAATATTCATTACTCATTGTACAAACACCTTTATTTCCGGCCATTTCCACTTCGTTCCTTTGGTCATCACCGTTGGCGACCTTCTTTCCTGTTTTTGGCCGTACGCAACCCATGTCACCCTTGGTTGGAGCACCCCTTCTCATTCACCCTCACCGGCATCGTCTATATCTTCAGAGTACTACTCAGGTCACTTACCATTTATCCTCTGAATTTGTTCACATTGTCCCGCCTCTGGCACAACTTATCCTCGGTCTTGGCATCCCCCTGACACTCTCCCTTGTCACACGGTTGCGACCACTATTTGTTTCATACATTCTCAAGCCAAGGGCAGTCTTGAGTCTTCCCACTTCTTGACTTCGTCCATGTACCTCTGCCACCTCTTCACCTCAGTAGATTCCATGAAGTCATTCGCTTCTAGGAGTCGCGTCTCCCTTTTGTAGACATCAGCACACTTTTCCAAAAAGGGCGACAGTATCTTGGTCCTCATTTCCCATTCAATGAGAGATCTCGGACGGCACCGAGGGAAACACCATTGCTCCCGGATGTCGTTGACCCCCATAACGTTCGACGCCAACACTTTCTCATGTTGCGGTGGGTCTTACTTTGCGACTATTGCAGTTTTTTATCATCAATTGCCGAAGACCTCTGAACCTGGTAGGGCCACCACTGCCCACATCACTGTCGGTGTTTACTTCCGCGACCATTACCACTGGTTCAAAGTATGTTCCTTTGCAGAACTGTCTTCTGCCTTTATCAGTCCGCCCCCGAGGGCGCTGCAGTCGTCTACATCAACAATTCAGACATTTTCTCTTCAGAGTTACATCACACGAGCATGGGGCATGCTCGCCTCGTTTGTACACACTTGTATATTGTTTTCACACCTTGTAGAAGGTCGGATTTACCGGTTCCTGTCTTCGCCAACGGATTGCTCTATACGGTCTCACTCTTGCTCTCCCTTACAACACCATTCTCAGGAAAAGAAACATTGATGAATTTCGGCTATATGTTTTGCTCCTAACCTCATCCATCAGGGGGCATCTGTTATCACTGAAATTTCATCCGCGCAGGGCGACAAGAACTCCGCATCATCAACACAGAAAAATAGTCGTTCATGGCACAAGGATTAACTCCATAGCACAGCAAAAGGGTCAAAACTATGCAAAAATGGCCAAAAAATTAAAAAGCGCGATGCATCCACTGGGCGCGCGCGCGCAACATCTTCGTATTTTGGGCGCATATGCGCGGCTGTGGGGTGAAAAACCCACGCGCCTGCCAAACGGCGCATTTATGAAGCTGGTTGACCTCCCAACCACTAATGGATCGGCTCCCAAGTCGATTTGACATCAAATCCAAGCTCAATCTGCGTGGGGAGGCTGGTCAAAGACCTAATTGTGCCCTAAAGAGCCCCTTTTCACATTCAAAAGAGGTTGCATAATAACCCAATGCTGGGCTATAAAAAGCCATGAATGACCACCATTTTCTCAAGGAATTCTTCATACTGTTATGCTGCTGAGATTGCTAGAGACCTCTTCTTTGGTAATACACATTGTAAGCTGCATTTCATAAGCTATTCACCCCTCTCTTGTGTGAATAAGCTTGGAGTTCTTTCATCCACATTTCATCTTTTCTTGAAAGGAGAGAAAATCAGTTGAGGGCCTCAAAGAGCCTTCCATTGGAGAGGGAAGGGACCCAAGTCCTCTTTCTCCATTGTGTATCTTTGGATTTCATCTATCAGACCAGCTAATACATTGGTGATATTGGTCCATTGTTATTTGTTTTTATTTTTATTTCCATGCTCATGTTTTTATTTAGTTTTTGTTTAATTCTTGTTAATAGCTTAGTTGTTTTCTTTCTAACCCTTTACATTACAGCTGTCATGACTAGCAGAGCCCAACTAGGCATGTAAGCACTCACTTTTTGCTCACACATCGACGAAAAGAGTGCAAACAATGACGATAGAGAGACATCCATTACAAGTTCAAATGTTAGTAAAAGTCACTAAAGGCTAAAGAGAAAGTGGACTAAATATGCTATTATTGACTAAGATATTAGGGTGTAATACATGAGATGATGCCCTTCATAATATCAACACCATTAATAATATTATTGTGAACCATGGTGTTACAAGAAAATTGAGAATAAAAAAAGGATGGTTTACTATAAATATGTTATTAATTTTAAGTTAAAAAATAAAAAATGGTCTCTATAATATTGCCAATTTCATTAAGAAAATAAATATTACAAAACTAAAAACAAACTTCCATAAATTTTATATTGAAATTGTAAAGTTTACAATTTTAAAAATATATCAACTCATAAAAATTAAAATTAAATCAATCATTTTATTTCCAATTTATTTGATAAATTGATATTGATCTTAATGAAAAATAATGTATGATCTCTCTCACATATATAATTAATACAATTAATTTATTAAATAGATTTAATTTTTATATTTTACACATAATTGTCAATGTAAAGTATATGAACCCATGAAATGGATGTGGTGTCCACACCAGTGGTTAAATTTGACATGTATTTTCACTTTTTTTTCCATTTTTAATCGTCAAATATAATATATAATATAATATATTATAATATAATATAATAACAATATATGATATAATATATAATATAATATAATAACAAATTTGAATGTTGATTTTTGTGTAAAGAATACAGAACACAAATTATAAATACTATAGCAAAGGCCATGCATAGTACATGTTACAAATTCTATCACACATGGAGGTTGCAACTACCAAGTTGCATGCATAACAATGTAGCTCATTGCATAAGTCACAAATATTAAAGTACAAAGTGAGAAACACCTGCAAGGTTGCATGCTCACAACTTACAAGTCACGAGGATTCTTTGGAAATTGGAAGGTTGAGACTCGAGAGGGAAAAAAAGATCGACAGTGCCCAAAACTTGCATGTAACTATCAATATAGGTAAGACTAGTTTCAACTATATGAAAATGTGTTTGGTTAAATACTAGATATTATTTTATATATATGCAAAAAGTTCAACACTACAGTCTACTGTAGTGCTATCTAATTTATATTCTCATTTATTTTAATGTTTCCTCAATATGAGTTTAATTATCAATCTAAATGGAATGGTTATGTATGTAAACCTCCATGCAATTAAAACTATTTGTTTTGGTTAACTTGAATTAAGCCAGTTCTGATCTCCAAAGATTACCATGGCTATTTAAAAAAACATCGAAGAGAAGATTGACAACAAACCAATCCAACATGTTCATTGAAAAGCACAATAGGTACTTAAATATTAATTTATATTGGTTGTTAATTCTTCCAAAAGGTTGAAGAGAAGATTAGAATTTAGCGCCAATGTTGAAAAGGTCAGGCATGTACATTGAAAAAACAATATAAGTAAATACATCTCCATTTTATGAGTTCTAAAGATGCTCATTTTACCAATAAATTACCATCCATGTTTTTAAAGGATTTCATAAATTAGTTCAACATATTTTATTATGTACACTTAGGCTTATTATATTATGGATTCAATAATATATGGAGTCATTCTAATTTTATGTTATGCACAAGTTGTCTTTTTGTTCACAGCAAAGGTTGCTCTTGTATTCATGAAACAATGTTAAAGAAACATATGATACATATTATTTAAATGACGGGCAAAAATAAATATAAAAAATCATGTGAAGAGCAATTTTAAAAACAAACCTGTCATAAAAATTTTACTTGACGGATAGGAATTCCCGTCAAATTTATACTCGGCCCACACCAAAGACATAGTCATCACGCAATTGATGGTAATGAGAATGTGTAAATGAGTAACGTGGTGATGAAAAAATGATTGAGGTTATCACCAACACAAAATCCCATCTTATTAAAAACAATATATTTTATTAAAGGTGGTGACTAAGAACGGGGATGAACAACCAACCCAAAACATATTTTATTAAAGTCAATGTAATATTAGTGCAATTGGAGAAATTGTTGATTGAAAAATATTATGCCAAATGGATGAGTCCAAAATCATATTTATAAAATCGTAATGTAAAGTAGAGAAATAAAAATAAAAGTAAGGGCGGTGGGATAGTAAGGTTTGAAAAGAACTAAAATAAAAAATTAAAAAATAGATTAAGTGGTGAGAAAAAGAATTGAAGTGGATGGACTAATCATGGTATAAATTTGAGGGGCACTCATATACGTCAAGTAAATTTATTATTACGGGTTTTTTCTTAAACGTTCCATTTCCATGACATTTTATTTTTTGTTTTTGTCAGTTATTTAAATATTATGTGTCATATGTTTTTTTGTTCATTTTTATTGTAAATACAAAAGCATCTCACCCATAACATAAAATTATTATGAAATTGCATTTAACATAACATCATCAAACTGTTTCACATGGAATACAACACCATTAAAAACATAAATAAAAAAGCTTAATAGATTACCCTGATATAACAACTTGCACACAGTTTCAATTTTGAAAATCACCAAATAATAGGTTCCAACTTCTTTCTATGCCTCAATTATGCATAGATCCAATCATTGTACAAAAACAATCGACCAAACACAAACACAAAGTAGTATGCATGCAATGATGTCAAGGTAGCTACAACCTATAGGAAAAGGAAAAAAATAGTTACAAATAGTTGTTGTAAAAATAACAATAAAAGTTATGGATTGCAAAATTTGAAATAATTATGGTTATTAATATAATAAAATAATAAATATTATTGAATTATTTTGGATTTGGTTTTTTAAATAGAAACTATTAATGTTTTATAAATTGAAAAAAAATAGAGCTTGTGAGAGGTCCATTGCACCCATGTTTATTCTTATTATCAAGATTCAGGAGGACATTAAAAACACAGGTAGGAAGGTATTTAAACGTAGATTCTCAAAAACCAAATACAATGAGAAAATAAGTGTGCAAGAAGGTGTTTTCTACCTTCATCCAAACCAAGACAATTTCCATGACTGTAATTGCAATTTACTATTAATGAGTCTTACCTCTCTAGATAGTTCCATGCAGGTTTTGGACAATGTTTATGAATCCTTGATCTTTTCTTCCCCCTCAACCTTCACTTTTCAACCTGGAGGATGTAATACAGTCCAATTTCCAAAGAATCCTAGTGAATTGTGTTGGCACAGGGGCAGACCCAGGGTTCAACGCTACAACAACACACCAACAAAACCCTAACTATCGGCCCTTTCAACAACACCTGTGAAGCAAATGAAGTCTCACCCGAGGTAGAGGAAAGGGTGGTTGCAGGACTCTAGTGTCTGCAATCTTAGCTGGAACAAAAATCATGGGATTGTAACACCCTAACAGAGCACTTAGCAGTTATATTTCATCAATATCTGACCTTATTTTTCAACGCATCTAAACCCTAACAATATATCAACGCAACATTCACACAGATATAAAGGATTCAAGAACTAATCATACCATTGAAGATCATATCTAGCATTCATTTACATTATTCAACACTAAGCTACCATATTAGATTCATTCATCATCTAACAATGTACTAAGCATCAAATCACATAAATAAGAAAGAAACCATAAAGCACAAAGTATTCACAACACAGGATGTACGTGGTTCACCCCCACCCTGGGGCTACATCCACCAAACCTTCTTTTTTATTATCTTCGATCAATCAGCTACAAGCACAGAGCCTAGAGATCTTACTTCACAGAGGACATGAGATCTGTGCACCTCGCTAGATCCTCCTCCCTCGAGTTACAACACAAAGCCTCCCACAGACTCTTACAATCACTTGCACTTAACTCTGCAAGCCTCACACAGCATGCACGAAGCACTTACAATTACCACTTACACTTAGCAATTAACACTTAGCACTCAGCACACTAGTATCACATAGATGTCTCCATGCCCCCCTTCTTACATCACCTAGAAATCTATTTATACATTACAAAATAGGCCTAAGCATGGGTAAAACCCATGGGCCGACATTCCCATACCCATTGCATATGCCCAAAACCCAAAAAGGCCCTAAAAAGAGGTCGAGATACCATGATATCCACTTCGTCTTGCGCTCCATCTTCGATAGCCTGTCGAAGTCCCAAAACTAGGTTAAACATGACCAAGAATCCTCAAAACTTGGTCAAGGGCCAACAACTTGTAATTTGTGAGGGTACAGGTGTTGCGTACCCTGTGCTATAATATTTGTAGCTTATGCAATGTGTTATGCATGCAACTTGAACTCCATCCGCTATAGAATTTGTAAGCTATACTATGGATGACATTTTGTTTAGAATTTATAACTTGTGTTATGTATGCTTTACACAAAAATCAATATTGAAATTTAGGAAATTGTTATTATATTATATTATATATTATAATATATATTGTTATTATATTATATTATATTATCTATTATAATATATATTGTTATTATATATATATATATATATATATATATATGATATGGATAGAGGTAAATTTTTTATTTGCGTGGAAAATTGACGATTTCAAAAATTAAGTGAACCATTAATGACGTATAAATTTAAAAATTGTTGATTAAAAAGGGACAAAATGGTAAATACCCGTCTAGGATGAACAAACCAAAACCCTATTTTATGAAAGGTAACCTATAAGTAGAGCACTTGCAGTTATTAGGATGCATGTTCTTCCACTATGGGTTGTGGAACAATGAGGTTTGATAAAAATAAAAAGAAAAAGTATTAGAGCACATGTTGATGAAATATATTTAGGTGGAAGATGCAGTAGTTTAGTCTATGTTGATATGCATCATCTTATTATACTTGTCGGAAGGCATTGTAATTGCTTTGTAGTCAAATTTCTTTTGCTTTTAAATAATTTGCAAATTTTTCACTTTTTTCCATAAAGTTATCTACAGTCTCCAAAAAGTTATCTATTAAATTAATTACTCTTTAAATTGAAAAATAAATTTTAAATTTTCTAAATATAAATTCATAGTTTTTGATTGGTTTTTAACTATGATTAGACAATTTTTATGTAGTTTTACACTTAATTATCAAACTAAAAACAAAAATATTTTTAAAAATTAAAAATTAAAAAATCAAAGAGTTTCCCATGTATCCTTATTAGTTATGATGATCAATATTCTTTTTTTTGGTTAGCTAAATATCCTTGACTTGCAGGATTGACCCAGGGGGTATCTAAGCCATCAAAATCACTTAGGGATCACACCCGACCTATACCGCACCAGCCCTTAACATGGCTAGATTTGAGGTGTCCCCAAAGGTTTCAAACCAATGACTTCACTTACGAAGTGCCTTAACAATGCACTCCCTCAAACTATAATTTTAATATTTCAAACTCTTATTACTACATTTATTTAATATCTAAAATATTTAATTATTTTAGATATTAAATAATTACTAGATTTATTCAATATCTAAAATATTTAATTATTTTAGATATTAAATAAATATAGTAATAAGAGTTTGAAATATTCAAATTATAATTTGAATATTTCAAACTCGTATTACTAGATTTATTTAATATCTAAAATAAAACAATTAATAGAAGTAACATTGATAGATGTGACATGTGTACAAATAAGTATTGATGACCATACTTAATAAAAACACATGGAAAAATGTTTAATTTTTAATTTTTAAAATTATTATTTTTTAATGTGACAATTTAATTTGATAGATAAAATTTTTAAGACTTTGGAAAACTTTATGACATAAAGTGAAAAAATTGCAAATTATTTAAAAGTCAAAACACATTGACTACAAACTAGCATACCCCCGAACCTGGGGAAAGGGAACGCTGAAGTGAATCATGACAATATGTTGATTGAAGATGAGAGAAGTGTGTTGGATGGTTCATGGATAACCAATAGAGTATACATTGAATAGGGTCCATGAATAATGTATTAAAATGATCTTTCAAATGGTTAAGCATTGTCATAGTTGATTTTTAAATGTATATGGAAGAATTTTCCAGGAGGAATCATTTTCTCGTTTCCAGGTAACATCAATTAAAGGTTAAACATAGATGATAGGCATGTGTCGCTTGTTCTTGTGAGACGACATGGTCAAGAGCTTGATGTCGTTATTTAAAATGTACATATGACCATAAAGGAGATTAAACATGTTGATCATTTATTAAAAAGAGATTTTCCAAGGGAATAATGATGCCTTGATCTCCATTGAATTACTTGAAATTGATGATGTATGATCAATTTAAGAAAACAAAATGAGCGACCTTCACCAAGTTTCCATCTAATTTTTGTACATTCCAGTGGTTTGAGGAGTTGTAGCGATAGATTGTTGGATTAGGAATAAAGAGGCAGAGATGATACTTTGTTAAGAACATCAATGAATATTTGTGTTTACTTTCCATGTGGATCTACCATGTGAAGTCCATGTCAACTCTTAGTCTGCAATAAAGACAAAATAAATGTATATAAAACAAGTTGATACTTTGTTAAGAACTTCAATGAAATTGGTGTTTACTTTCCATGTGGTTATGTTGTTCTAAGGAATATAAAGACATACACATAAATCTTATTTATATTCAATGATTTTTTAATGAAGGTGTTTGCATTTATACCAATAAGTTCCCCTTTAATATATATTTCGGGTATTTACCACGATTATCTTTAGATATTCTGTATGAAAATCTTGAAGTAGAATGTGCAAGAAACTTAAGCCAACGAAAGAGAACACTGAATTGTTTTGGTGATTACGATGTTCAAAGAGAAGAGGTGTTTCATTTGGACTATAGACGAATAATCAATGGAGGATCCATTCAACAACTTCATTTGTTTTGATTTAATCATAAATGGATGCATTGTGGGAGGAATATTGGATTAAGAGGGAATTGAGGGTGATTGTTATGTTTTAGGAAATTTTCATGAGTAGTTGGTACATTTCAATCTGAGTGTGAAAAACACTAGGTGAGATGGGATCAATATGATAGAGTGCACAAAAATCAAAGAAGATGTTGCTCGCTCTCACATGTGATATAATTGATGGTCATTTTAGTTGCTCCATCTCAAATGAAAAAGTAACTTCTCAACAATCTTTTAACACATTCATATTACTTGTAAACATTCAATGGCAATGTTTTGATACCTCGCATATGAATAGACATTAAATTCCCCTCCAAATGAAATTATTCTAATACCTATGTGATTGCTAGATGATTCTCTTCCAATTATATCTAATTTAGCACCCTTAACTCTTTCATGGAAAATAGAATCCAAGCAACTTCGACTAATCCTAATGCCAAAAAGAAACAAACATACATCATTTTAAAGAAATTATCTTCTAGTACGTGGAATCTTGATAACATGGTTTGTAGGGAAAATATGAAACTTGTTCTACCTAAAACCATGTATCCCTGATCAATTTATTAAAAAATATTTTCATTTAAGAAATGTACAATTTAGATTAGTCTTTAGGTTCCTTTTGTTGAGACTCTTCTCGTTTTTCAATATCATTCTATTTTATCAAGGTTGCTTTTGTGGAATATACTTACACCAAATATATATTTGTTGGACACACCGACCACACTGAGAGGGGGGGGAGGGTGAATCAATGTAGGGCTCTTTTTAAACTTCCCTTCACTAAAATTCCTTAGTTAGCAATCACCATTTACTCATCACTTATTACTGTCATTTATAACAAGTTGTATGTGAACATATATCAACAATAGATAACAACAACATATATCATCAATAATCCATCACCACAAATAACACAAGATGTATGTACAATTTTATTTTTATTATGGACCAAAAACCTTGGGTTTATTAGCAACAACTGAATAGATTATTAACTCCACAAGAGCAATAGCTCTGTAACGCAAGACCCAACTTACACAACTCAGCACCAACTGAGAAGAGGATTCAATCCTCAAAAGATACCAATCTGTCAATAGGTACATGATCTATCAGTAGTGCAACACACGTATGTACGCGCCCTTCCAATATTGCATCCTGCGTATGTACATGGTTGTAACACACCTGGCCCCTAAGTACCCTTTCTAGGGATGGGGCATCAAATTTTTGTTCTTCCTAACTATCTCAAATTCTAACTTCAAGATCTCCCCTAGATACTTCTCGCCACAAGTTTTCTAACGATCGCTGCCACATTAAAATCCAAGATCTGGTCTGCAAGTTATGGCCTCCCGAAGTTACTCGGGCATCATCAATTGGGGTCTTCGATGTTCGGTGCCGAACACTCCAAGTTCCTAATCCCCGATGTCTCAAAATATCTCCACGTGGCCTTAGCCCTTTGAAAATCGACGTTCGACATTTTTCATTGAGAGTCCCTTCTTCGACGTTCGGTAGTCGACCATCAACAGTCTTTGTTCTATTTTTTTGGTGTTTCGGTGATCGATAGTTGTAACAAACTCATGGTCAGAACTGATCTTAGAGCTGGAAGATATACCTCTCCCAAGTTCATCGAGTGTTCACTGGTCGAGGCCACGGGGCTTCCATGTGGGTCCGACTCAATATGCTTCTTACACACTTCGAAACTTCAGACTTCGAGTGTTTTCGACACACCTAAATTCAAATCCACTAAAATTAATACTCGCGAACACACATGGATCAGATCTAAAGTCCAAAATCCACTACTTCATCACTTCAGGTCCCTTTGGACTCTCTACAATACTATACCCCAAATCTTTCAGAGTCCTAAAGTCCTGAACTCCCAGAATTCCCGTCCCTTCACCCAGCATGTTGGCTAGTTGGGCACGTACCAGGGGCTGACATGTAGATGGGTCAGGGGCAACATGTGCCCTCACCTGGGATGACACATGTCACGTTCCAAGGGCTCTATGGGGTAGGTGATGCGCATGAATCCAGGTGGAACATGGATCATCAAGCTTAAATCCATGTCACCATGGATGGCATCACTATGCCTCGTTGCTCCGGTCTAATCATCTTTCCACATCCCTCATATCTCATGGTTGAGATCCAACCAATACCCATTTGTTCACAGATCGATGGTTCACAACGATTGCAGAATCCCAATGTTCTCTCTCTTTATCAAAGAGTTCAATCTCCACAATCTAAAAAGTGCTCGCCTGACTCTTTCTAATCATGGTCGTTGATCCTCCACCCCAACGAGATCAACGGATTTGGTTGATTGTGGGCCATGAACTAGCACATCCATTAATTTATCCTTCATGCTCTACAATGATTCCCAACCATTAATCTAATCGAACGACTGGTGTTTGATCCTTTAACTCTAGTGGATTTTTATGTCAATCTGATGATTGCGAATGGTTTTCCTCCTGATGAATGCCTCACATTCATCTCCTTTGTCAATTTCTTGATTCATATATGGATCTTGTTACTTCAGGAATTTGACATTCTAGATTTGGAGATGTTGACTCCTCTTTTCTCCCAAGGTTGGTCAATGTTGGGCTGACCATAGTCCAGATCTAACGGTTAGGAAGGAACCCAAAGGTTCCTCCAATCAACGGTTCTGGTCACCTCACGGCTCTGGCCTTTGGAGGTTTTGGCTTCACTTGCACTTTTTTTGACCGAGGTAGGACTCCACCAAAGTTCCATGTGTGAAACCTTCCACTAGACCATTGGATGGTCGAGAAGGGGCCCCAACGGACTACCCAGATCAATGACTCACAACCTTTCATGACTCTGACATTTGGGTGAATTTGACCATCACGAATTTTGACATCCCAGGGCTTTGAGCTCCTGAAGCTCTGAAACCATCAAGAGATAGCTCCTTTCGAGCTTAGCACAGGGTTCCTAGACCCTGGTCGTATGGACCATTTGAAGAATCTTGGGCTATCAACTCTACTCTTTTCCAGGATTTGGTTAAGGCCATGGGTGTGATCCTAAGGTCTCTTAGACTACTAATTTGAAGGAAGCTCCTTCCTAGTTTTTAGAACTTTAATTTTTGAAGCAAGGGGGGGATGGAATTACCAAGATGGTAGAAGTGCCAAAAGGTTTTCTCTGAATCTGGAACTATGAGGTAATTCCCTAGGGAAACACCTTCGATAGTTAAACTAGAGCATATGGAAAATCAAGCAGAAGCATAAGATTCTCAAGGAAACAAATGCATACACATAAATTAATCATTTCAATACATAAAACATTTATAGATATATAAATACATGCATGCATCCATTATTTCCAATTCAATGTATAGAGTATGAAAACACTTATTAGAACCAGATAACGTGAGGTGACTGCTGACAGAGGTGCTCATTTTGACCCAACCATAGGATCAGTCACTCCCAAAAGATTTACCACTAGCCACCCCCGAGCTACACCACGATGCTCTGTGATAGAATCCTTTCTTCATGATCAACGAAAATAGGGATGGAGGTTACTCTCCTCCTCCCGCAGGATCTTGGCAATGATTTACATAATACCAAGCAAGGAGGACCAACATTGTTTATCAGCTTGTACCATGACCTTGCTAGCCATTTCCTGTGACCAAAAGATGTTCATCCCTTAGTTCTTCCTTGAACCCGAGAGCTCAGCCTCTCATCTCTGCACTCTTTGTAGACCCTACTCTACCCACCACACCTTCCTTTCTTGCCTTCCTCAACAATATTACATGTGGCTCGAATTCCCATTCTGTGGTCAGATCTGAAATCCTTACAGATGGGTGATCTTCCCCATCCCCTCATTAAATCTTGAGTATATCTTCCCACCTATCAGCTTGACTGTAATTAATTTTTGGGTCAGAGGTATGTTCCGATCCTTAGAAATTAAATCTAGTAAGGCATTGGTTTGGTGGAGGTTAATGCAACCATTTTTGGTCCCCTTAACCCTCTCTTTCATATAATTCGTGGTCTCTCTTAGCACACCCCCCTTCCAATAGTCATGCAACACTTATACATTTTCTATTAGATAAAAAAATTTACATTCATCAACCTTTTATACAAAGGTCCTTCAAATCAAACATTCACACATATTGAGTTTTCCATAGTCTCTTGTCCATTNCCCCCCCCCCCCCTAAAGGAACATCATCCTCAATGTTCTATCTGTCAACATGATCTGTATATAGAGAAGTGAACAAAAATGGATATGTCTATCTCATGGCATCCTCCATTTCCCACATAGCCTCATCTGGGACAAAGTGTTTCCACTGCACCTTGACCTATGCAATGGTTCGGTTCCTCAGTGGGGTTTCCTTCCTGTCTAGTATGAATTGAGGTTCTAGCAAACATTCTCCGTCATGCTCCACCTGGATGACAAACCAGTCAATTATATGATTAGAATCATGTACATATTTCTTCAATAATGAAACATGGAAAACATTATGTGCCTTTAATGTGGGAGGGAGTGCTATCTTATAGGCTACAGGTCCCACTCTATCTAATACCTCAAAGGGTCCACAATACTGTAGTGCCATCTTGGTACAAGATCCCATTCTCAGGGAACTCTTCTTGGGCCTAACTTTGAGATAGACATGGTCTCCTATCTTGAACTCTCTGGGAGTTCTCTTTCCGTCGGTGTAACTTTTCATTCTATCCTAAAAAAAAAATAGATTTTTCTTTATCTGAATCACTTGTTGTTCCATTTCTTTCAGCATTTCTGGTCCGATTGTAATTCTATCCACTGGATTACTCTAGCTGATTGGACTCTTGCACTGCCTACCATAGAGGGCTTCAAAATGGCTCATCTTTAGTGACTCTTGATAACCATTGTTGTAGGAAAATTATACCAATGGAAGGTATTCTTCCCACTTCTTAGGTTGATGCATTACATGCATCCTTAACACATCTTCTAATACTTGGTTTACTCTTTCTATCTATCCATCAGTTTGAGGGTGATAGGTTGTGCTAAACAACAATTTAGTCTCAAAACCATCCATCAAGGATTTCCAAAAGATTGAAGTGAATTTTGTATCTCTGTCAGATACAATCTCCCTAGGCATGCCATGTAGTCTGAATATCTCCTTCATGAATATGTTGGCAATATCTATTGCCTTACAAGTCGATTTAACAGAAACGAAGTGAGCATACTTTCTCAATTTGTCCACCACTACCATGATGGCATCATTTTGCTTGGCCAATTTTGGTAATCCGGTGATGAAATCCATGGATATGGTTTCCCATTTCCATTTTGGAATTGGTAGAGGCTGTAACAATCTTGTTGGGTACCGGTGTTCTTCCTTAACTTATTGGCATTCTAGACACTTATCGAGATAGTTAGCTATGTCCTTTTTCAATCTAGACCAGTATAATTGTTTCCTAGTGGTCGTGATCATTTTATGATATCTTGGGTGACCAATATAGAGTCTCTTGTGAAGTTCATCCATTATGAACCTCTTCAAGTCATCACAACTTGGGATATACAATTTGTTTCTGTAAGTCAATAGGCTTTCATCGAGCATCTAATAGCCTTCATACTTTGGCCCTGTAGGCTCTTTCCTTAGGTATGAGGCCATGGTATTGAAGAATGCATCTGTTTCTTGTGAATTCTTGACTCTTTCCTTGACATTCATTTCACAGGTGCTCACCACTTCCAGGTGAATCATTTTCACACTTCTTCTAAGGGCATAGACCACCCTATTTTCCTTTCCTTTGATGTGTTTGATTTCAAATCAAACTCACTAAGGAGAGCCATCCACATAGCTTGTCTGGCATTGAGTTTTGGTTGATCAAACGGGTGCCTCAACCCACAATGTTCTGTCATAAGTAAAAATATCCTATCCAGGAGGTAATGCCTCCACATTTTTAAAGTGTGCACTATGGCAGCCAACTCTAGATCATGGGTCACATAATTGATTTCATTCTCATTCAATTTTTTGGATTTGTAGCAAATTACAAGGCCTTCTTGCATAAGGACTCCTCTGAGTCCTTCCTTGCAGCCATCTGTGCACTTGAGGAAGTCATTATCAGGGTCTGCAATCTTCAGCATGGGCGCATGGGTCAGAAGGTATTTCAGCTCCTAAAATATTTCTTCACATTCTGATGTCCAAGTGAATTTAACCCCTTTTTTCTGAAGGGAAGTGATTGGACAACCAATCTTTGAGAATCCTTTTATAAACCTTCTATAATATCCTGCTAAGCCCATAAAGGATTTGATATCAGATACATCCTTTGGCGTAGGCCATTCCATAATAGATCTGATGTTGTCAAGGTCTACTGCCACCCATTCTTCAAAAATAACATAGCCCAAGTAATGTACTTTCTTCTGGAAAAAGTCACACTTACTAAACTTAGCGTAGAGCTGATGCTCTCATAGTACTTTAAGTACAAGTCTAATATGTTCTTCATTATCCTCTCTATTCTTGGAGTAGATTAAAATATCATCAATGAAAACCAATACAAATATGTCTAGGAATTTGTTGAGTACATTCTTCATCAAGAACATAAAAGTGGCAGGGGAATTGGTTAATCCAAATGGCACCACCGCAAATTCATAGTGACCATATATGGTCCTGAAGGTCGTTTTGTGGATGTCTTCATCCTTGATTCAGACTTGATGGTATCCAAAACTTAAGTCAATACTTGAGAAAATGGAAGCACCCCCTAATTGGTCAAACAAGTCATTGATTCTTGGTAAGGGGTACTTGTTCTTTATAGTTGTCTTCTTGAGTCGTCTATAATCTATGCACAGTTGGAGGGTGCTATATTTCTTCTTCACAAACATGACTGGTGCTCCCCATGAAGACACACTGGGTCGGATGTAGCCTTTGTACATCATTTCCTTTAGCTGTAGCTTGAGCTCAACTAGCTCGGGTGTACTCATCCTATAGGGTGTTCTAGACACTGCACTCCTCCTGGTGCTAGTTCTATCAAGAAGTCAATGTCTCTTCTCGGAGGTAGATCTAATACCTCTTCTGGAAACATGTCTCTATACTCTCTCAATATGGGGTGGTCCTCTAGGTTTGGTTTGTCATCCTTAATAGATTCCAACACTTGTATTGCATATAGAGGACATCCCTTTCTTCAATACTTTTTCATTTGAAGGGATAATATTTGTCTCACTGAGATAGGCTTCTGAATCCCTTGGAGGGTTATCTTTATCCCTTATTCATTTACACATTCTAAAGTTTTATGGTAATATTCCAACTTAGTTTTATAAGAAGCCAACCAGTCTAGACCAATCAACAAGTCATAATATCCTACGGGAAGTAAGTTAAGGGTCGCTTAGGTGGGAAATCCATCCATGATGAATTTGGCAAGCTGGTATGACTTTTGCTACTTTTCGTTTGGTTCCAATGGCTAGTTGTACCAACCATGGCTTAACATGTCTAACTGGATGCAGTTTTCACTTATCAACAACATGAGGGGCCAGATAACTCAAATTAGAACCAGGGTCAATTAAAATACAAACTATATGGTTGGAGATCATACCTTCCATCTCCACCACTGAAGCTTGGTGCTCGTCTTGTTTATTATCCAAAGATGCATAAATCTGTGGCATGATCCTAGCCACATCATTGACTGTGGTAGCTTCTTGAATGTTGTAGACTCTCCTACTTTTGTGTTGTCTATGTGGAAAATCCCTCAGCAGATGTTCTTCTCTGCAACCCCAACATTTCAAGGGTTCTCTCTTTGGGTTATTACTCTTTCCTGGGGTTGATCCAAAAGGCTTATTTCCACTCTGAGAGGATAAATTCTACTAATAAACACTTTGGGTAGGAAGTCTCATCCTTGAATCCTTCCTATAGTTCTTAAATATTGAGGATTTAAACCCCTTATTCTTGAATCCCGAGCTACTCTTCTTCTTCCAGTCCTTGTGAGGTTTTGTCTAATGCCCGAACTATTCATAACAATACCTTGCCTTACAGATAGTGTATTCTAAGGTCTTTGGATCGTCAAACTCAATCCTATCCTGATAGGTCTGAGGTAACCCACTAATATATCGCTACACTTTTACCTTTTTAACCTTTATGTAGGGTATATACCTCAACAATTCAAGGAATTTATTGACATATTCCTCTATGGTGAGTTGTCCCAGCCTGAGTTCATAGAAATCCTTAGTATTCCCATCCATGTATTTCTATGACAAATACTTCTTCCTGAAGTATTTCTTGAACTATTTCCTTGACAAGTCCTTCTCATGGATTCCTTTCACATTACTAAGATCCTCCCACCAAACAGAAGCCTTTCCATTCAGGTTGAAGATGGCTATTCGAGCCTTCAAGTTTTCTGAGTAGTCATGGACTCTGAAGTACTTCGTTAAACCAAGCAGCCAAGCTTATGCCTCTTCCCCTTACATAATCTCTCCATCGAAAGAGGGTGGTTTGGATTTCTTGAACTCTTTAGGGTCATGACTTTTGGAATGATTTCGCTTCTTTCCTTTCCTTTGAGAATGTGAGTTAGTTTTGCTACTAGAAGATCCCTTGGAGTTTCCATTTTTCTTTCCATAGGACTCTCCCGATGAGTGTCCCCTGTCTCCTAGTTGGACCTTCCTCGAGGTACTCCTCCTAGTGTGACCACTTATGGGACCACGTTTTCATATCTTAGGTGGACTTTGACTTCTCTTCGTATGTCATCGGTCCACATGACTAGTTGCAGGTCCATGTTGCAGCTGTCTCTATATGTCAGATAAGCTTTGCAGCAAGACTACATTAATTTATGTTTGTTTTTCTTTCTCTTTTATCAGTCTCTTTTTGTCAGCCTCACAACTTTGTAATTCGACCATCAATATTCTTATAGTTTCATCCAGATCCGAAGGGGTATCCACCGCCCTCCTCTCATTAAACTCTTCATCTCTATTGTGGGAGCCATCCGCCACCTCATGGCATGTCACCATCCTTTATGCTTGTAGTTTCTCGTGGTTTACTGACTGCTTGAGTGCTAACAAAACACTTGTTGTTAGCTAACAGTATATTAGTTCATGAACAACGCATAGTTCATATTTCTTAAATACACACACGCAGTAGAAAGTTTTCATTGTTTTATTTAGTAATAATTTAACCATGGTTTTTAAGCGACTTAAGATTTTCTTTAAACATGGTTTTTAAGCGACTCTTCTTTGATCCCAAGAAGGAAAAGTGTTGTAACCATGCTCTGATACCAATTTTTAACATACCTGACCCCTAAGTACCCTTTCAAGGGATGGGGCATCAAATTTTCATTCTTCCTAACTATCTCTAATTCTAAATTCATGATCTCCACTAGATACTGCTCGCCACAAGTTTTCTAACAGTCGTTGGCACATTAAAATGTGAGCTCTGGTCTACAAGTTATGGCCTCCCGAAGTTACTCAAGCGTGATAAATTGGGGTCTTCGGCGTTCGACGCCAAACACTCCAAGTTCCTAATCCCCAATATCCCAAAATATCACCACATGGCCTTATCCCATTGGCAATTAGCGTTCGACATTTTTCATTGAGCATCCCTTCTTCGACGTTCGGTAATCGTCCATCAACGGTCTTCATTCTACGTTTTCAATGATTTGGTGATTGGTAATTGTAATAGACTCATGGTCATAACCAAGCTCAGAGCTGGAAAATATACCTCTCCCAAGTTCCTCGGGTGTTCAATGGTCAAGGCCACGAGGCTTCCAGGTGGGTCCAACTCAATATGCTTCTTGCACACTTTAGAAATTCAGACTTCGGGTATTCTTGACACACCTAACTCCAAATCCACTGAACTTTGGACTCGCAAACACACACAGATCAGATCTATACTCCACACTTTGCTACTTCGACACTTTGGGTCCCTTTGGAATCTCTATGATACTATACCCCAAATCCTTCGGAGTCCTGAAGTCTTGAACTCCTGGAATTCTAGTCCCTTCACCCACCATGTTGGCTAGTTGGGCAAGTACCAGGGGCTAACACATATATTGGTCAGGGGTGACATGTGCCCTCACCCGGGATGACACATGGCACGTTCCTAGGGCTCTATGGGGAAGCTGATGCACATGAATCTAGGTGGCATGTGGCTCGCCAAGATTAAATCCACATCACCATGGATGGAATCACTATGCCTCATCACTCTGGTATGATTGTCTTTCCACATCCCTCAGATATCATGGTCAAGATCTAGCCAATACCCATGTTTTCACAGATCGACTGTTCACAGCGATTGTGGAATCCCAATGTGCTTGCTCTTTATCAGAGAGTTCAATCTCTGCAATCTGAAAAGTACTCGCCCAACTCTTTCTACTCATGGTCGTTGATCCTCCACCCCGATGAGATCAACAACTTTGTTGATTGCAGGTCATGAACTAGCACATCCATTAATTTCTCCTTCGCATTTTGCAATGATTCCCAACCATTGATCTAATCGAACGACTAGTGTTTGATAATTTAAATCCAACAGATTTTTAGGTCAATATGACGACTGAGATAAATTTTCCTCCCAATGAATAACTCACATTCATCTCCTCTGTTAGGTTCTCGATTCATCTATGACTCTTGTTACTTTGGGAGTTCGATGTTTAGGGTTTGGCGGTGCAAAATCCTCTTTTCTCCCTAGGTTGGTCAGCTCGAGGTTGACCGTAGCCCAAATATGACGGTTAGGAAGGAACCCAAAGGTTCCTTTGGTAAATGGTTCTAGTCACCTCACGACTCCTACCTTCGAAGGTTTTGGATTCATTGGCACTCTGTTTTAATAAGGTAGGACTCTATCAAAGTGCCATGTGCGAAACATTCCATTAGGCGATCAGACGGTTGAGAAGGGGCCCCAACAGACTCCCCAGATCAACGACTCACAACCTTTTACGAATCCAACATCCGAGTGAATTTGACTGTCATGAAGTTTGAAATCCCAGGGATTCGATCTCTTGAAGCTCCAAAACCATGAAGAGCTAGCTCCTTTTTGGCTTAGCGTAGGGTTCCTAGACCCTGTTCATATGGACCATATGAAGAATCTTGGGCTATTAGCTATACTCTTTTCCAGGATTTGGTTGAGGCCTTGGGCATGAGCCGAAGGTCTCTTAGACTACTGGTTTGAAGGAAGCGCCTTCCTAGTCCACATAACTTTAAGTTCTGAAGCAAGGGGGGGAAATCTCATGGGATTACCGAGACGGTAGCAGTGCCAAAAGGCTTGCTCCAACTCTGGAACTATGAGGTAACTCCCTGGGGAAACATCTTCAAGAGTTAAATTGGAGCATATGGAAAATCAAGCAAAGGAATAAGATTCTTAAGGAAACAAATGCATACACGCAACTTAATCATTTCAATACATAAACCATTTATAGATATATAAATACATGCATGCATCCATTATTTCCAATTCAATGTATAGAGTATGAAAACACTTATCAGAACCAGATAATGTGAAGCGAATGATGAAAGAGGTGTTGATTTCCACCCAACCATAAGCTCAGTCACTCCTAATGGATTTACCACTAGCCACCCCCGAGCTATACCATGATGCTCTATGATAGAATCCTTTCTTCAGGCTCAATGACAATAGGGATGGAGGTTACTCTCCTCCTCCTGCGGGATCTTGGCAACGGTTTACACAATAAAAGGCAAGGAGGACCAAACTCATTTATCATCTTGTATCATGACCTTTCTATCCATTTCTTACAACCAGAACATGTTCATCCCTTAGTTCTTCCTTGAACCCGAGAGCTCGGTCTCTCATCTCTGCACTCTTCGCAGGCCTTCCTCTGCCCACCACACCTTCCTTTATTTCCTTCCTCAACAAGATTGTGTGTGACTCTAATTCTGAGTCTATGGTCAGGTATGAAAGCCTTACAGATAGTTTCTCTATCCCATCACCTCATTAACTCTTGAGGAGGTCTTCCCACCTACCAACCTGACTTTAATTCATTTTTGGGTCAGAGGTATGTTCTGGTCCTAAGAAATTAAATCCAGTAAGGTACTAGTTTGGTGGAGGTTAATGCAACCATTCCTGGTCCCATTCACCCTCTCTTTCATAGAATTCATGATCTCTCTTAACACACCCTCCTTCCAGCAGTCATGCAACACTTATCCATTTTCTATTAAATAACATAATTTACATTCATCAACCTTTTATACAAAGGTCCATCAAATCAAACATTCACACATATTGATTTTTCCATAGTCTCTTGTCCATTATAGTTATATTTACAAACTGGGGGAAACAGGGTGCTACAACGGTCTGGCTCACAACAGCATGTTTGTGTCTCCTTAAGAACTAGGGTTTTCTCTCTCCACGAAAACTCAGATCTTTTGCATCGTCTGTCACATCCACTTCTTCCCTTCACTGTCCAATCTATACCATAACCAATCATAACACATCTACAGTCCCCAAAAACTTACTCATGCTCCTCAACCATACAATATGATTGTTACTCAATCATGTATAAGTAACCAGTATACTATGGCAACCATATCAGTACTAAAACATAAGAGTGTTGCTCACTTAGTCAATGAACCAATAAAACCATATCACAATAGCCATACCAAGAATTCCTTAAGCATTCACCATACCATAAGCAAGAGTATCCATCAAATAATCATGTAACCATACCGGAACTTCTATGGTAGATATGAGCCCATAGAATGCAGATCTAGAACTTGCTTCATTCTAAAGGAACCTGGCACCAGCTCACACTCAAGTCTCCATGACTTTCTTGAACTATACGTGCTCTGATCTTCTTCAGCCTGCATGTGTATGCACCCTGCCTCACTGTATCCTACATATGTACACGCTCTGGCTCATTGCATCCCACATGCTCCTTCATAAACTAGGGTTTCTAAAATTTCAAAACTTTTACCATCAAGATCTCAGACTTATGGAAACTTTGATGCTTCTATGAGAACTTGAAATCACTCTCTTACTCAAAATAGATATTCAATATATGCTCAAGAGAGACATATTTACAAGATACCCTTGCCTCTTATTTATACTCTCCAAGCAGCTTCATTAGAAGCATCTACTAGGCCACTTTGTATGCATGTCCACTTTATCCACATAACCATTTTTTCCACATAGCCACCTTTATCCAACTTTGTCCACTTAGACACTTTGTTCACATGGCCACTTGTCCATTTAACCCACTTTCCTTATTTTAGGGTTAACCCATTTATAACCACTTTCCATAATTATAAAGTTCTCCATTAACTTTATTATTTAAATATTCCTCTTTGACTTCATCATTTTACTTTATTATTTAAACAATTTCTTCTTTGTAAAAACTTTGGCTTTTTTGACCTTTTGGGGCTTCTAGCCAACATATGAGGGTCATAACTCTCAAACCGTGAGGAGTTATGTGACGTTCCACATACCCTTGGAAATGGAATGACAATAACTATCCATCTAGGATAGTTTTACTAAAAAAATCACTTATCTTCATCTCATTATTCCATAATTAAGCATGGGTTCTCTAACTATACTTCTAGGATAACTCAACCACAAAGCGTCTTCCCATGAGGGCTTTCACCATAAGGGGACCATTTTGGAGTTCATCCATTTGTACTTCCTATCAACCATGACAAGACAATAATGAGTCATCTTTACATCAATCCAACTAGAATAACCCATGACAATACATCACTATGACATTGTCCCTTTGTCATTGACCACATGATCCAATGATCAATACATTAATGCATCCATCCATCTATGCATCATATATCAATGACAACACATTGATCCATCTTCATCTATGAATGACATCATTTATGCATCATATATCAATGAAAACACATTAATCCATCTTCATCTATGCATGACGTCATTTTTCAATGACTTCACTTGACATCCATTCATTTACAACAATGAAAATACATACTTCATCAATATACTATGACAAGACATTATTCCTTTGACATCATTGACAACATGATCCAACAATAGGATCTTTTAATGACTTATGGTTGAGTTTTAATTTTGCATGCGTTAATTAACCATTGGATAAACTTAGTGAAGAATGAGGAAAGAAGAGGAATTATGACAACCATATACACATTTACAGATCTGAAATGAAATATAAGACAACAAACCATAACACGCAGATTGATAATAGAGTTCGGCACAACTTTGCCTACGTCTTCGGGCCTTTTTCTCTGTGGGAGAGGCTTCTTTATTTCTTCTCAAAATCTCAAAAGTACATCGCTGCAATGCCAAATGGATACAATACTGATATGGTCATGTTCTTCCAGATCTCTAGAACCATGCAAAGAAAATGGCACGCAAAACAGACGTCCGGAGCTCCCAGAAATGGTCTGACAGTGTCTCCTCCTCAAAAGATTCTCTGCATCAAACTAGATTTTTCTTGGTTTCCCTTCAATATACCTCCACTCTGACTACTCTAATGGCTTTGGAGCATCCAAAAACCCCTATCTGGGCTCTTTCAGCACCTCAATCGGTCGAAAAACGAAGAAGTTAGGCCTCTTGGAAGTTTTCCCCTTCAAGCTTGTTGTCACAGGTTCTACAAAACACACCCTTCCTCATTGAACCTGGATCACATGAAATAAGTATCTTGAAAACCCATCACCGGGTGCAACCGCACCAATGGTGCAAACCATAGGACGCTTAAGGCGCCTCCAGCCCCTAACTAACTAGCACTCGGGCACATGGGTCATACGAACTCGGGCTATGGCAAAAGTGCTAACCATTACAAAACTGTTTGAAACCACCCGCGCACCTTTCCGTATAGCCAAAGGTCATATAATACATGTAATAGAAATAGGGCTACGTGTTAAACCCCACGCGCCAACCGTCGGGTGATATGGCATGGGCATATGAAAACACAATAAAACCACGGGTCACATATAACAACAAATGACCGCAGGTTTTACACATTTGAAAACTTAAATCCCGCGCAATAGCTATATGGTCACGGTTCTATGTTAACACAATGAAACCATGGTTCGGGGCTTAGCCCTGGCCCGACCCCCCCATCGAATCAAAGGTTACATCAACTTAAATACATTGTAGCCCATATACATAACAAGTAGCATCGTGTAGCCTATTGGCACGACGGACTTTGTTAGGGATTATGCGGTAGGGAAGGTCCACGGTTCGAATCCGGTGGACTATAAAATTTTGAACAAGAAACCATAAGCTAATAAAGGGGTGCCACGTGGTAGCCCATGACTAGGCCACGTGGCACCATAACATTTGCCAAGAAATTACCACATGTCGTCAACTCATTCGACCGACTACCAGCCAATCAAACTGCCACATAACTTTTTCCATGTCATCGTATGGATTATGCCATGTCACTTGTACGACCTCTACCACGTCAGCCTGTACAGACTGCCCAGTCAACATTTTTTTGCCTGTTTGACTTTTCGGACAGAACGTGATATCTTCTCCATACGGATCCCATTTGACAAAGTAAATATACCACCGAAATTAGGAAGACGAGATGGACACAATGGAATAGGTTTCGTCGCATTCTGAGCACTTTCATTTTTGAGCATTTTTCAAGCCCTGTCAGGCTTCTGGATCCGATTTTGGATCACTCCCCCTTTGGCATTGATCGAAATATCAACATTGATGTCAACACCAATCATTGATGGAAACATGTAGACATGGCATTTCCGTTCATCAATGGTAATCTCAATCACATGAATGTGATTATCATATCTCCCCCTTTGACATCAATGGAAAAGGGCAGTTCTCTCCTTGGGGATGCTCCCCCTTCCTTAACTCTCTGTGGGGTTGCTCCCCCTTCCTATATGCCTTTGGTATTCTTCTGAATAATCTCTCCCCTTTTGAACAAGGGATATCACTCTAATGTAATTCTGAATACATATCACTCATGGTCCCCCTGTAACCATTGCTCCCCTTGGAACCATGCCTCTTTTCTCTACATCTAATAAATCTCTCCTCCTCGAATCATGGGAAGAAGAATGACTCCCCTTACGGGTATGTATCCCCCTATCTTCTTTGCAATATGAACAATATGCTACCACTTCAATATGCTTCTGCTGCAAATGCTACTGCTCAACCAGAACATATATCAACTGCTTCAAGAATGATCCTCTCTTCCTATGACGATCCTTGGACCTGTCCATGCATCAAACTCGTGCCATACCATACATAATGAAGAAAAGGATATTCCAACAATGAATAGAGAATCATGAACAAAACATCAACCAAGTATATCCTATGCCATATTGTGTTCCAAACATGCACAAAACCCATGTACATCAACCATGTACATCCTGTGCCATATTGTATTCCAACCATGCACAACACCTATGTACATCAACCATGTACATCAATACCATACAATATACCATAAGATATCATCGCTCATGCATCTGATGTAATGCTGAAGACATCATGAAGCAAAGGATATGTCAATAATGAATAGAGAATCATGAACAAAACATAAACCATGTATATCATGTGCCATAGTGTGTGCCAACCATGCACAACACCTATGTACATCAATCGTGTACATCAATACCATAATATATCATCAATGGAGTGTATCAACCATATGCCAAGAACATGTTCCAACTGTGTACCAACCATATGCCTCTACCAACATCCCAACCATGTGCCTAAAACAAGTGTCATATCACTCGTGATATGCCTCTACCATGAACCAAGTGCCACAAACATGTATCTCAACCCTCAAGCATCATAACGAGTGTCTCAAATATATCATATCATACATTATGTACCAAAATATATTCTAAACAAGCAATACCAATGATGTACTTTAGCCAAGTACTATCACCCACACAAATATACCATCTATGAGTGCATCAACATTGCACTAAACATGTATCACCACCTGTATCAAGAAAGTGCGTCAACCATGCACCAAATCTCAACAAGATGAACTAAAATCAAGATGTGTTCCCATACATATATGACATATCAACCATAAGCCATGTGCGAATCTGTTAGCGTTAGAAGTCACTCCTAGATTGCTTGCAGGAGCAGAGCCCAACGCCCATCAGTTTTATGTCACGATTTGTTTATGAAGGGTGATCAAATGGAGATAACGGCTCTAGGAGGTATCACTCTA
>JASDQU010014884.1:294016-304053 GCA_032191745.1 Picea mariana
TTTTCTCCTTACATTTCTCTCGTTCCATTTTGTTTTATGTCGTATCATTTCTTAACAGTTTTTGTTCACTCTAGGTCTGATTTTTTATCCTTCTCCCTTGCCTAGCCTTGTTTTTTGAAACATATACGTGCCTTTTGGCCTGATAGTCACGTACATACGCGGGATGTCCTTCTAAAAGCTGCATGCATATGCTATGTTTTCCTAAATAGTCACGTACATCATCTTTCCTTGCTTTTTTGTTGGGTCTGGTGGCTGCTGGGTGGGATTTGATGTTTGTTGAGTCTTCTTGGGTCTATATAGTGCCTGTTGAGTGTTTGTGGGATGACAAGAAACCTATCTGGAGTTGAATTTTTGGGTGGAGTCTTTCTCATCACCTTTTTCATTTTGATTGTCCTTGTACATTGGGTTGGGTGTTATGCTCCTTGGTATTCTGCTTGAGTTATCTCTTTCTATACACAGTAGAATTTATATATCAAGTTGCTTAATTAGTCCATGCATTTTCATTTTTTTATATTGAAAATACAAAAATATTAGGCATTTTTCATTGCTTGGCATTTTGGTCTTTTGAGTCCTTGTCATTAGCTTAGTGCATTTAGTGAAAGATTTCATTTTTACTTCAGAATTGCAAAGTCGAAATCAAAAATTGCATTTGTTTTCAGAAGCATATCATTCCTTGAAAGTTAAAGTTAGGACTTTGCATTATATTCATATTTACTTTTCTTCCAGAGTCACAACAACATGAGTTTCACTACCATACCTTTTTGAGTAATCACGGTCACTAAAATTAACGCTATAATTTAAAATTGATTCGTCACGATTTTATTTTCTAGGGTGCAGAAAATAGCTTAGGAGTTAGTGCCTTGGAATAGGATTTTGTGAGTAAACTTATCCAAGGAAATTAAATCAATAATCGTGTATGAGAAAAGAAGTGGAGAAATCCATTATATAATTGGTAATATTAGGAGGCTCCGCTCACACTGGAGTTAATCATGAGGTCACATGAGGTTGGTTGAAGGGATATGATCCCCCTGATACCTTCTTAGCGTCAGAGATATTTCTAGGGATCTATACATATCTAGGGATCTTGCTAGTGCCTTTACCTCCATGAGAGGCAGTACTTTCAAGGTTTCAGACTTTGCTACCTTGCCCATATAGTGGACCTGACTTACGACTGCTTGCTAATGCATCAGTTATACATTGGTTTCTTAGTTTCTTGACTTAGGTACCACATAGGTTACTTCCAAGAGTTATTATGCAGGTACCCTGGGTTAGATAAGGGTCGGACAACACACAACCTTTATGGAGGATTACCTCTCCGGGGGGATCTGACCGACTGGTTGTTAAGCCCACGAGAGCCCTTATAACTAATTCTGATACCTCCGATATTTAAGAGGGATTATCATGTCCCTCTTGGGTGAGACATACCTTCTTTAGGGAGGGAGGCCACATTCAAACACTTTACCTCGTTTATGTGCATATTGGTCGTTTGACTTTTTGTGTTCTCTTTGATTACTAATTGGCCTTAGGATTTATTTTTCATCTTTAGAGTCTTAAGTCATCGTGGAGTCGAACCAACATCCCCATCGGTCCCATTGCTTGTTACAGTTACCATCATATTTCAATTCTTTGCCTTCTAAAAGGCATAAAGTTATTAGACGTGGTACACACACCTCCATTGTTCAAACTTGTGATTCTACAAGGATGAGTATTGAATATAATATTCAGAACACTGGGATCCCTTCGACTCCCACACCCACTATAGTTAATGGAACCCCTTCGACTCCTGCAACCATGATTTTTGTAGTGCCAAAGGCACCTATCATTACTATGGCTCGACCTATAGTGAATGATCAATATCTTTCCTCAAACCCTTTTAGTTCTCTTCACATTTTTCGAACGCCATCCTAGCTACTGGCCCTAATGCTATCATTATTCTTGGGGAACTGCACCTCCTTATACTCCATTTTCATTTGGTGGTTCTCAAATACCTCAAACAACTCCTAATATAGGAGGTACTCCTCCTTTTAACCCCTGGTCTAATCCTCTTACTTTTGGGTGGAACAACCAACCTGGCGGGCAAGCTTCTGCTCAATTTCTATCCTATACCCCTACCTCCTTGGTGTCTATTCCGACCAATACATTTGGCATGAAGAATCCACCTCTATCCTTCAGATTCCCACATGGAGGAGGTCAGTTTCACACTTTGGGAAACCCCCAACTCGGATCCAATTCGGCTAGGGGAAATTTTTATAATCCCCAACAGAGCATTCCTTATGGAATGATGCCCAACCAATATTTTATGAATCAGCCCATAGGAGGGCCTTATTGTAATGTCCCTACCTACCCAGGCCTGACCACGATACATGAGAGAAACTCTTTCATTCTCTTTGTGGAACATATTGTAACATACCCAACATCCAACTAAGCTATGCCACATAAATTTTTCGAACTACATGTAATTAAAACATATACACACAAAACCTTTGTGAAAAATCATATATAAAATGTAAAAAAACAAATACATTATGTGAATGCACAGATTCATATTGAAATAACAATAAACATATACAAGCAGCATATACAGGAAATACCCATAAACATAGAGACAGTTATAACCACGCATAGGATAAAGCCATAAAAATGAACACGTAAATAACAAGGCAACATGTAAATTTATCACACAGTTAACACTTATCTTGGTAAGAATATCACCTACTACGTGCAGACCTTCCACGAACCTCCTAGACTTAGACCACACTGCTCATCACTCTCAGTAGTGGGTCACCCCCGAGCTGGGACTAAACTCCACCCGGATAAAGGGATTCCTAACTAGGCTAATGGATCTCAAATAACATGAAAGGCTCTGTTATAGATGCCAACTCAAACTAGCAGCCTAAAGTCCCTCATTCCCCGCATGCCTGTCCCACCCTAGGAAGTGTTCCCCTTCTCTTCTCAACAATCCTTCGACTACCCCACTTCCTTTCCGGGCTTTAGCAACAGGCTAGACAAGAAGTCTCAGAGCCCTATAGTTGTAGTTTAGCACCTTCAGGAAAACAATTCCTAGCAATTCTGTCACCAAGAGAGAAACTGATCACATGCCTGACAACCTGCCTCTTCAATATCCCATGGGCTTGACAACCCACTTCTTCAGTCCATCTCCCAAGATAACCATCTACACAAATGGTTATGGTTATGAATACAAGTTTAGGTACAATGACATGAAGGTATGAAGGATAACCGACTGTGAGAATGGGAATGGTCATGGAATCATGGTTGAATGATGGAAGGAATGGTGGGAAATGAACTAAGTCCAAACAATATGTATGCATGTCCCCAACTTGACACTTGTCATGTTGGGAGCTACTTTGGCCCACTTGTCCCCATCTTTAGAACATAGGATAAAATAATTATCCATAATTTATAATTAAGAAATATTAATATAATATTCCTTTTTGGCTTAAGCTCCTTATCTTAGCCCCTTTTCATTAACTTTTGGCCCCTCCATTTCCTAACTAGTGGAGTTTAGTCCCCCATCTCTTTTATCATGGTCAGTCTGCACACAACGATGTATTTTATATTAATGATGAGACATATACAAAAATATTTGCACTGGCCTTTAACATCTAGGCTCTCTAGACTAATCATCACAAAACAACACACCAACCTATCTAACATAGCATATACACAAAGGTCTGCTGACCTCAATATCCCACACACTTAATATGTGTTGGATCATGTTGTCATTGATGCCAATGGTTTGATTATTTGGGAGATTGTTGGATCATATGTCATTTTTGTAAATGGTTTGGTTTGATTGATGTCATTGATTGATGTCAAGTAATTGATTGATTGATGATAGATGTCCAAGTGGAAACCAATTGATAAAGATGGATCATTGATATGATGACTTTGATGGGAATGATAGATGTCCAAGTGGAAACCAATTGATAAAGATGGATAATTGATATGATTCCCTTGATGAGAATGATAGATTTCCAAGTGGAATCCAATTGATAAAGATGAATCATTAATATGATGCATTGATGAAGATGGATCAATGAGTTGTCATTGATACATGATGCATAGTTTATATATATGATGCAGTGGTGAATTGATGCAAAGATGAATCATTATTGTCTTGTCATGGTTGATAAGGTGCACAAATGTATGAACTCCAAAGTGGTCCCCTTATGGTGAAATCCCTCACGGGAAGATGCTTTATGGATTGAGTTATCCTAGAAGAATGGTTGGAGGACCCATGCTTTCATGTGGATTAATGAGATGAAGATCAATGAAGCTATTGGTGAAACTATCCTAGATGGATAGTGTTTGACATGCCATTTCCGGTGGTATGTGGAATGCCACATAACTCCTCACGGTTTGAGAGTTATGGCTCTGCGAAGTTGAAGGACCCCCATATGATGGCTTGAAGCCCCAAAAGGTCAAAGAAGTCAAAGTGCTTGAAAAGAAGAAATCATTATTTAAATGATAAAGTAAAGTGACAAAATCAAAAAAGATTATTTAAATGATAAAATGAAGTGACAAAATCAAGAAGGAATATTTAAATGATAAAGTATTGGATAACTTTCTATTCATGGAAAGTGGTTAACCCTAAAATAAGGAAAATAGGTTAAGTGACCTAGAAATGAGTTAATTAACCTAAAAATGGGTTAAGTGACCTAGAATATGAAAGTATAAATAAGAAGCTAGTATCTCTTTTAAAATGCACATTTTTAAGAATCCATTTTGTGGATCAATGGAGAGCTTCTTGTGAGAGCATCCTATTGGTGTGGATCTCTTGAGAATGATTATAGATCTATTCTGAGGAAGAGAGTGAGAGGAGGATCTTATGGACACATCAAAGTTTTGGCAATGTCGTAGATCTTGACGACAAAAGTCTCGGATTCACAGAAAACCCTATTTTCTGATGTCCATGCGGGCTGTCTATGTATAGGGTGTGTGTACACATGGGCTGGCTTTGTATAGGGTGAGTGTACACATGGGATGACTTTGTATAGCGAGCGTGGAGTGGATAAAATCATGGAGATTTTTTTTTGAGCTTGTGCCAAGCTCTTGGATGATGAGGCAGGTTCCAGATCTGCATTCTATGGCCTCATATCTATCACTGAGACACTAGTATGGTTACATTATTGTCTTGATGGATACTATTGTTTGATGTGTTGTGAATGCTTAGGGAATTCTTGGTATGGCTTCTATGATGTGGCTTAGTTTGGTTGATTTGGTTGATGGAGTGAGAAACACTCTTGTGATTCAGTAGTGACATGATTGCTATGGTATAATAGTTATTTACACATGATTGAGATAACATTCATATTGATTTGTTGTGGAGCATGAGAAAGCTATTGGAGAGCTTGGATGTGTTGTGACTAGCTGTGGGTCAGTTTGGACAATGGAAGATAGAAGAGAAAGTGATTATAGATTGCAGAGGATCTGAGCATGTGAAGAAAAGAAAAACCCTAGTTGCTTAGAAGCATACGCTTGTTACATTATACACTGTCTGCATTCACACGCGGGTTGTAGTGAGCCAGGGTGTGTGCACATGCAGGCTGCACTACTAACAGGTAACATACCTGTTGACAGATTGATATCTGTTGAGGATTGTTGCCTCATCTCAGTTGGTGCTGAGAATGTAAGTTGAGTCTTGCATATAGAGCTGGTGCTCTTGTAGAGTTGTACTCTATTCAGTTGTTGCCGATAAACCCCAAGGATTGTAGTCCATAATAATTTTTTTTTTTACATACATCCTGTGTTCTTTGTGTTCATTATGATGATGACTTGTTGATGATATATTTCTAATATATGTTGTTGATATGTGCTCACATATGACTGGTTATAAATGATAGCAATGGGTAATGAATAAATGTTGAATGCTAATTGATGAGTTTTTGTGCAAGAGGGAAGTTTTGGGAAAAAGATCCCCACACTCATTCACCCCCCCTCTAAGTGTGATAGGTGTGTCCAACAATTGGTATCAGAGCTGGCCCTCACTACAAGCCTTAACAAGCTTGAAGGAGATCCATAGGCACACACATGGATGATGAAGTTCCAATCCTTGATGAGGAAAACTATTCTACTTGGAGAATAGAGATGAGAGTGTATTTGAAGACAATGGGAGCAACTATTTGGAAGGTAACCATCGGTGGATATGTTCCGTTAAAGAACAAGTCAAAGTTTGCAGCTCAAAGAGAAGGAAAGAAGAATGATGCATTGGCTCTCAAGACCATTCTTAGTGGACTCTCAAGACCTATAAAAGAGAGCATGGGACAATGCACCTCCGCCAAGGATCTATGGCTAAAGCTAGAGGAGACATATCAAAGCAAGGAAGAGGAAGAAGAAATTGAAGACCAATCCATCAAGATCATCAAAGGTAAAGAATCATCAAAAACTCTTGAATGCATTATTTCTAAATGTGATTTTGAAAACATTTCAAGTGAAGATAAATAATCAAGTGATAATAGCACAAAGGAAGATCTTTAAGATGAAGGCAAAGAATTATGTGTTGATGTTGGCAAAAAGGAAGAAAGTGAAGATACTTCAAATGAAGGTAAAGAACACTCAAAAACCCTTGATTGCAATGATGATGATGAATATTTATCTACCAGTGAAGAAGAAGATGTAGAAACAGTTTGTGTAAAGTTTGATGGTATTTATCCCATGAAAAGAATAGAAGGAAATCTATTAAAACTTAAAAAGGAAATTGAAGAGGGTTTATATAGATATAGAAGTGATCATTATTATATAGACTATAACTATGTTTCGGATAACACTAAGAAGTTTATTAGGAGAAGTCTAAGGCACATCTTGAAGTTGAAAGAAATGATCAAGGAACAAGAAGAGAACAATAAGACTCAATTAGAAGAAAAGGAAGAAGAGATCACAAGACTAAAGTTGGAAAAGAAGATATGAATGTAGAAGATGAGATTAGTAAAAGTTTTGAAACTATTGTCCATCTCAAGACCCAAATTGAAGAAGCCAAAAGAATAGAGGAACTATTGAAGATTCAAATAAATGAAAAGGAAGATTCATGTTGCAAATTAGAGGCTGAAATTGTTGACCTTATAAAGAAGGTGGAAAAGTCAAACAAATTCTTGAACAACTCAAGAATCTTGGATGAGATCTTGGAATGTCAAAGACCATCATGTGATAAATCAGGTCTTGGATACAAAGGAGAAGATAAACATGCTGAAGCAAGCACCTCAAAGAAGCATGAGGTAAGTCCATCAAAGAAGGAATACAATGTTGCAAAACAACCATCTACACAAGGCAAAGAAAAATTCAAAAGAACGAAGCAAGGAAGACATCAATAAGCCATTCTTGGGACACCAAAGCAAAGGTATGAAAGTGTTTTTCATGGGTATTGTTATTTATGTAATGGATATGGTCACAAATCTTTTGAGTGTAGATCTTATGAAAGAAGATATAATGGAAGAATCTATAACACCATGAGGTGTTGGAGATGTGATCAAGTAGGACACATTGATGTTCATTGTAACTCCATGAGATGCTATAGCTATAGTGGATTTGGCCACAAATCCCAGGAGTGTTGGAACACAAGAAGAAAGTCCATGATGAGGAATTCACATAGCATGGCTAGAAGAAGGAATGAAGTAAGAAAGGGAGAAATATTTGAAAAGATGGATACTCAGATCTCAAGTTCTGAAGAGAAGGGTCATCTACAGAAGTGGGTGAAAAAGACAGAGCAACCAGATCAGAATGAAAGATTGAAGGGAAGTTCAAAAGTGTCAACTACTAAGGCACACACAAGTAACCGTGGTGACAATCGCGTGTACACAGATGCTAACCTTGAATAGGTCGCATACACACATGCTCAGTTGTGCATCAGGGCACGTATATGTTGTAAAGACTTGGGAAAAAGGCAATGCACATGGCTTGGAGTTTGATGTGATAAATCTATATTCCAAGGTCTAACATTGTTTATTGTAGGTTCTGACATTTTTTGCTGCAGGTTTTCATGGTGAGATCACACAATGGTACAATAAAAATAAATATTGGGTGCATGGAACTAACCCAAGAGTATGGATTGATGCTGATCTACTGGGATTAATCATTTTGTGATGATGGTGGTGTACATGGCTGGTATATCTTATGATGTATTATTGGAAGCATATGTTGATATAATGGTGCATGCATTTTTCATATGGATTGGGATACATGTTGAGACATATGGTTGGATGATTGGCACGTGTTTTATGGAGGACTTGGCATACATGTTTGGGACTCATCATTTTGTGGTATTGGTGCATAGTAGTACACTCATATATGGTATTACTTGATTTTCACAACATTGGTATTTGTTTGATACGTGATTGTGGCACTTGGTTCATGATGGAGACATATCATGAGTGATATGATACATTGTTTGGCATGTTGGTAGATGAACATGGTTGGCATATGGTGGACACATTTTCATGGATGATATTGGCACATTGTTGATGTACATGGTTGATGTACATGGGTGTTGTGCATGGTGGGCACATTTTGGTACATGATGTAATTGGTTGATATATTGTTCATGATTCTCTATTTCATTGACACATATCTTTTGTTTCATTATGTATGGTATGGCACAAGTTTGATGCATGAACATGTCCAAGGATCGTCACATGGTAGCATATTGTTCATCTTGCAGAGAAGATAGGGGGAGACATACCCTTAGGGGGAGTCATTCTTCTTCCCATGATTCTAGGAGGAGATATTTATCAAATGCATACCTAGAAAAGAGACCTATATTTGAAGAAAGAGCACAGAGGCATAATTCCAGAAGGAGCGATGGTCACAGGGGGAGTATGTTTGATGTATTTTCAGCATTACATCAGATTGATATACCTTGTTCAAAAGGGGAGAGATTATACAGTAGCAACAAGACAGGGGGAGTAGCCCCAAAAGGAGAATGTCCCTTTGCCATTAATGTCAAAGGGGGAGAGATAATCACATTGATGTGATTGATGTATATTGATGAGGAAAGATTGATGTGGAGAGATAGTCACATTGACTATTGATGAAGAAGCATGCCTTGTCTACATGTTGACATCAATAATTGGTAATTGGAGCTGACATCAATGTTGGTATTGCCATCAATGCCAAAGGGGGAGATTGTTGGATCATGTTGTCATTGATGCCAATGGTTTGATTATTTGGGAGATTGTTGGATCATATATCATTGATGTAAATGGTTTGGTTTGATTGATGTCATTGATTGATGTCAAGTAATTGATTGATTGATGATATATGTCCAAGTGGAAACCAATTGATAAAGATGGATCATTGATATGATGACCTTGATGAGAATGATAGATGTCCAAGTGGAAACCAATTGATAAAGATGGATCATTGATATGATTCCCTTGATGAGAATCATATATGCCCAAGTGGAAACCAATTGATAAATATGGATCATTGATATGATGCATTGATGAAGATGGATCAATGAGATGTCATTGATACATGATGCATAGTTTATATATATGATGCAGTGGTGAATTGATGAAAAGATGAATCATTATTGTCTTATCATGGTTGATAAGGTGCACAAATGGAAGAACTCCAAAATGGTCCCCTTATGGTGAAAGCCCTCACAGGAAGACACTTTACGGATTGAGTTATCCTAGAAGAATGGTTGGAGGACCCATGCTTGCATGTTGATCAATGAGATGAAGATCAATGAAGCTGTTGGTGAAACTATCCTAGATGGATAGTGCTTGACATGCCATTTCCGGTGGTATGTGGAATGTCACATAACTCCTCACGGTTTGAGAGTTATGGCTCTACGAACTTGAAGGACCCCCATATGATGGCTTGAAGCCCCAAAAAGTCAAAGAAGTCAAAGTGATTGAAAAGAATAAATCATTATTTAAAGGATAAAGTAAAGTGACAAAATCAAGAATGATTATTTAAATGATAAAATGAAGTGACAAAATCAAGAAGGAATATTTAAATGATAAAGTATTGGAGAACTTTCTATTCATGGAAAGTGGTTAACCCTAAAATAAGGAAAA
>JASDQU010014884.1:304103-320057 GCA_032191745.1 Picea mariana
ATATTTAAATGATAAAGTATTGGAGAACTTTCTATTCATGGAAAGTGGTTAACCCTAAAATAAGGAAAATAGGTTAAGTGACCTAGAAATGGGTTAAGTAACCTAAAATGGGTTAAGTGACCTAGAAGATGAAAGTATAAATAAGAAGCTAGGATCTCTTGTAAAATGCACATTTTTAAGAATCCTTTTTGTGGATCAATGGAGAGCTTATTGTGAATATCTAGTGGAGTATTGATGGAGAGATTCTTGTGAGAGCATCCTATTGGTGTGGATCTCTTGAGAATGATTGCAGATCTATTCTGAGGAAGAGGGCGAGAGGAGGATCTTATGGATGCATAAAATTTTTGGCAATGTCGGAGATTTTGACAGAAAAAGTCTCGGATTCACAGAAAACCCTATTTTCTGTTGTCCACGCGGGCTGTCTGTGTATAGGGTGCATGTACACGTGGGCTGGATGTGTATAGGGTGAGTGTACAGGTGGGTTGACTATGTACAGGGAGTGTGGAGTGGATAAAATCATGGAGAGTTTTGTTTGAGTTGGTGCCAAGCTCTTGGATGATGAGGCAGGTTCCAGATCTGCATTCTATGGCCTTAGATCTATCACTGAGACACTGGTATGGTTACATTATTGTCTTGATGGATACTATTGTTTGATGTGTTGTGAATGATTAGGGAATTCTTGGTATAGATTCTATGATGTGGCTCAGTTTGGTTGATTTGGTTGATGGAGTGAGCAACACTCTTGTGATTCAGTAGTGACATGATTGCTATGGTATACTAGTTATTTATACATGATTGAGATAGCATTCATATTGATTTTTTGTGGAGCATGAGCAAGCTATTGGAGAGCTTGGATGTGTTTTGACTGGCTATGGGTCAGTTTGGATAGTGGAAGACAGAAGAGAAAGTGATTGTAGATTGCAAAGGATCTGAGCATGTGAAGAAAAGAAAAACACTAGTTGCTCAGAATCATACGCTTGTTGCATTATACACTGGTCACGTTCACACACAGGCTGTAGTGAGCCAGGGCATGTGCACATGCGGGCTGCACTACTAACAGGTTGCGTACCTATTGACAAATTGATATTTGTTGAGGATTGTTGCCTAATATCAGTTGGTGATGAGAATGTAAGATGAGTCTTGCATATAGAGATGGTTCTCTTGTATAGTTGTACTCTATTCAGTTGTTGCTGATAAACCCCAAGGATTGTAGTCCGTAATAAAAAGAAAATTGTACATACATCTTTTGTTCTTTGTGTTCATTGTGATGATGACTTGTTGATGATATATTTCTAATATATGTTGTTGATATGTGCTCACATCTGACTGGTTATAAATGAGAGCAATGGGTAATGAATAAATGTTGAATGCTAATTGATGAATTTTTGTGCAAGAGGGATGTTTTGGGAAAAATATCCCCACACTCATTCACCCCCCCTCTAAGTGTGGTAGGTGTGTCCAACAAGATGTCGTGTGCGGTTTTCTGGAATGTGCACACTTCATCATTTCACTGTGCAGTACATGCGCGCACTATGCCATGAAAAGTGCATACAAAAATGATATCAAACATCTCACCAGCTTAAGTACCTTTTCATTTTATATTTAGAATTGGGTTCGACCTAGGGTTATTACAATCCCCTCCCCTTATTTATGCACTGTCCTCAGTGCATTAAGTACACATATATCCAACAAAATTTTAAAAATCCTCAAAATGATGTAGGTATTTTGCCCGCATTGCCTCCTCATGCTACCAAGTAACGTCCTCAAGACTGTACAAGGTCCATTGGACCTTTACAAGCCTTATGGATCGATTTCAGAGCTGTTTGATTTTTTGGTCCATAATGCGTACCGGATACACTTGAAAAGCACCTTATTTCTCCACCTGAATCACATTCCAATCAATAACATGATTAGCATCAAGTATATATTTCTTGAGCAATGATACATGGAATACATTATGAATAGACATAGATGCAGGCAATGCAATCATATAAGCTATTGGATCAATCCTCTCTAGGATTTCAAACGGCCCACAATAATGAGCTACCAACTTGGAATACTTTATCAACTTCAAGGAACTTCTGTTGGCCTGCACTTTTAAGAATACATGGTCCCCAAATTTAAATTCCCCGTGAGTTCTACCCTTATCAACATATATTTTCTGCGTGTCTTGGACAACCTTTAAATTTTGTTTTATTTTCAACATTTTCTCCTCCATTTCCCTGAGTAAATATGGCCCAACCACTGCTCTATCTGTTGGGTTATCCCAGCTTACCGGTGTGTTTCACTTTCTGTCATAAAGTGCCTCAAATGGGCTCATCTTTAGAGATGCTTGGTACCCATTGTTATAAGAAAAATCCACCAAGTGTAGGTATTCTTCCCATTTTGATGGTTTATCCATCACATACATCCTCAACATATGCTCAATCACTTGATTCACCCTCTCTGTTTGTCCAACTGATTCTAGATGATAAGTTGTACTAAAATTCAAATTTGTTCCAAATCCATTAAATAATCCCTTCCAAAATTTTACGGTAAATTTTGGATCTCTGTCAGACACAATTGTCTTGGGTATGCCATATAATCGAGCAATTTATTTCATATAAACATCAATAATGTTGGCTTCCTTGTGAGTGAGCTTAACTGGAATAAAATGGGCAGCTTTAGTAAGCTTATCCACCACTACCATGATAAAATCATGTTGCTTGTTTGTTCTGATTAGTTTGGTAATGAAATCCATTGTTACAACTCCCCGTTTCCACTCAGGAATTGGTAATGGATGTAGCAAACCAGCTGGGTGTCTATGCTCAGCCTTTACCTTTTGACATTCCAAACATTTGGCAATAAAATTAACAACCTCTTTCTTCATTCCTGACCAATAATATTGGCTTTTGATAGCTGCAATAGTTTTCTGATATCTTGGGTGCCCAACATAAGGTACATTATGCATTTCTCCCAATATCATATTTTTCAATTCCTGGGAATTTGGTACATAAATTCTGCCCCTGTACATGAGAATTCCATCATTTGTTTTTGTTTGTTAATTTGTGCGGGACCTATTGGCTACACGATTAACCTGTGGCTCAAGAAACCGTGACTCAAGGGCATCTAAGCTGTCAAAATCACCCGGGGATCGCACCCGGCCTGAGCCACACCAACCCTTAACATGGTTGGATTTTTTGTCCCCGTAGGTTTCGAACTGGTGACTTTAACAACACGGAGTGGATTAACAACACACTCCATCACCGACTGTCCTACACCTCAGGGACACATGAGAATTCCATCATTATCTAGCTTGTATCCTTCAATTTTCTGCTGCAAATTACCTTGCTGTAATTTTGCCACTAATTCCTTGTATTGCAAATCTAAATTTGCAGCCTCTAAAATTTTGTGTTTCAAATAAGATTGGTACATGCTAATGGTTGTAGCATGCAATTCATGCACTCTTCTATTGATTTCATCAACCACTTTGTTCTCTTTCCCCTTGATATGCTTTATATCAAGGTCATACTCACTTAGAAATTCTAAGCATCTGCTTTGTCTAGCATTTAGAGTTGGTTGATCAAATACATATTTCAGAGCTCAAACCTTTTCCCCATGAGGTAGTGTCTCCATTTCCTCAAGGAATGCAATATGGATGGCAAATCCAAGTCATGAGTGACATGGTGTCTTTCATGCTCCTTCAACTTCCTTGATTCATAACATATAAAAACCCCATTTTGGCTGAGGACTCCACCAAGTCCTTCTTTACATGCATTTTTGCATACAATGAAGTCTTCATTTGGGTCTGCAATCCTTAGTATTGGAGCACTTGTTAATAATTTCTTCAAGTGTTGGAAACTCTTCTCACAATCCAATGTCCATTGAAACTTCACATCCTTTCTTTGCAAGGAAGTGATTGGGTGTGCAATCTTTGAGAATCCTTCAATGAATCTCCTATAGTATCCTACAAGCCCATGAATGATCTGACCTCTGTCACATTCTTTTGCATTGACCATTCCCTAATGGATTCTATCTTCTCAGGATCCACTCTTATCCCATCCTTTGAAATGATATGTCCCAAATAATGAATTTGCTTCTAATAAAATGAGCACTTTCTCAATTTGGAATACAATTGATGATCCCTTAATACTTGCAAAGCCATCCTCAAATGATGTTCATGCTCTTCTTTCGACTTGGAATATACAAGGATGTCATCCAAAAATACAATGACAAACTTGTCTAAATATTCTCGGAAAACACCATTCCTTAAGCACATGAAAACAACTGGTGCATTTGACAACCCAAATGGCACCACTGTGAACTCATAATGACCATACCTTGTCCTAAAGGTGGTCTTGATGATATCTTCCTCTTTAATCCTTACCTGATGGTATCCTTACCTGAGCTCTATCTTGGAAAATATCTTTGTATCTTTCAATTGATCAAAGAGATCATCAATCCTTGGCAGAGGATACTTGTTATTTACAATCACTTTATTCAACTGTCTCAAATCAATGCACAATATTAAAGTCCCATATTTCTTCTTCACAAACAAGACTGGGGAAGCCCAAGGTGACACACTTGGGCGTATATACCTCTTCTTCAGAAGTTCTTCAATCTGCATTTGCAACTCTTTCATCTCGGGTGTACTCATTCTGTAAGGAGTCTTTGACACTGGAGCTTCTCCAGACATTAAGTTTATAGAGAAATCAATATCTCTCTTTGGGGGTAGTCCTGGTACCTCCTTGAACACATCTTCAAACTCTTTTAGGACTGCATAATCTTCCAAATTTGGCACCTTATCTTTAGGTGTCTCTTCCATATGAGCTGCAAATATTTGACACCCTTTTCTAAAACATCTCTTTAGCTGCAATGCTGAAATTTCTCTGATGGTTACTACCTTGGGAATTCCCTGCACTTTCCTTAGGCTCCCTTCCTCATCCAAACTAGTAAATTTCTTGTTATGACAGTCTAGGATAGCATGATTTTGGTCCAACCAATCCATATCAATTAGACATTCATAGGAACCTAAAGGAAATATGTTCAAATCTGCCCTGGTGTTTAGTCCATTCATGTCCATAAGACATGACTTAACCATCTCATTAACTTTTATTTTGGCTCCGGTAGCTAGTTGCACCAACCAAGATTTTCCATGCTTGCTTCTTGGAAAATGCAAACTTTCCACCATATTAGGATCTATATAAATATGACTATCTCCTAAATCAATTTAAATAGCAATGGTTTGGTTGTTGATCATATCTTCCACTTCAATCATATGTTACTGATACTCTGCTTGCTTTTTGTCCAGGGATGCATAGATCCTTGGTACATTTCTGCTCATGTCCTCCACTGTTTCATCTTTTTGTACATTGTGAACAATTCTCACTTTTTCACCTCGGTGAGGACAATATCTGAACATATGATCTCCTTTACAACCCCAACATTGAATAGGTGGCTTTCTTGGCCTTTGACCTCCTGCCTATATCATTCTGGGTTCTCTAGGAGTTTGTTGTCTCTGAGGATTATTTTTGAAGAATGGTGGATTAGTTCTCTTCTTCCTCTAATCCATCTTGAATTTCTTTTTGTCTTCCCAAGATATTTGGAAAGTTGTCCTTGCTTTCTGCTGATCATATAGGAATTTAGATCGCCTTATGGTCTCTTCCAATGTCTTGGGATCATCACACTGTATTTTTTCACTGATGAATGATGAAAATCCACTCAAATACCTTTGAATCTTAATTGTCTCATCCTTGATGAAAGAGACATACTTCAGCAATTCTAAAATCCTTCTTTCATCTTCATCTATGGTCATACTCCCAAGCTTGAGTTTAAATAACTCTTTCATTTTCTTGTCATAGTATCTCTTAGTCAAGTATTTCTTCTCAAAGTACTTCTTGAATTCCCTCCAAGTAACACTTTTTTCTTTAAGTGTTGCACATGCACAAGTTGATCCCACCACATGGATGCCTTTCACTTGAGTTGATAGATGGAAATTCTACCTTCTGCATGAGAAGAATAATTATGGAATTGAAAATATTTTCTCATGCCCAGCAGCCATGTCTCTACATCTTCATCCTTCTTGTTCTCACCATCAAATGTAGGATGTTTGATTTTGTTCATTTCTCCTTGTAGCTCATCAACCCAAGACCTCTTATACTTCCTGGAAGGGGATGGACTTGAGCTTCTATGTTCCCTCTTATTGGAATGTCTCAACGAGTGATGGTGATGTCTGCTAACACTTCTTGCTTTTATTTTCTCATCAGGAGACCTATGAATTCCTGATTTGCTTGAGCCACTCTCCTTATCCAATGTATTTTCTATTATGTTCAATCTCTACATTAACTTCATGTTGAAGTCATCCTATTTCTCCTTGGCTCTCATAATCCTTTCATTATCAAATTTATGGCTTTGGACATCCTTCTGCATATTTTTAATGGTCTCTACCATATTCATGTTTTCATACCTTCCTTCTCCATGTCCATTGGAGTTTGTTCCTTCAATGCCCAAATGGACATCCATCCCTCTGATTTCATCTTCCTAGCTGTAATTCCCCTATGCATATTCCATTACTTTGGACTCTGCTTTGATCCTTTTCTTCTCTATTTTTTGTTAACTCTGCAAAATGTGCAACCAACAAAACTTTGCCAGGCTAACTGTTTCAACAATTTTAGGAAAAATATTAACCATATTGGTTCAATAATATATCATAATTATTTATTCTTATTTATCAGAGAATTTCATTCTCAGATCAATTTTCTAGGTGGATATTTATATTCCACTATCCGATACCTTTCCAATGCCTACTCCCATGCTCAATTCTGAGTCTTGAGCAGAAAGTTATGGCTATTTGAAAATTGTCCATTTATTTTCCTGTTCACACTTCAACTTGGCCCAACTCTGCATTGTAATTAAGCATTTTTGCACCTAATCCATTGTATTTTTCGTAGGATATTAATTGGGTTTCTTCATATACATATTATGGACACTCTTCCCAAGTTTCACCTTTTGGGTTCTTGGAGGCTAGTTACAGCCTGCTAAAGTTCTAGGCCAATTCGTGTTTTTGGTGTAGAATGCTACAGGTACCGTCTTTGCCATATTAAACAGTTTTAACATGCCCATAAATTTAATTCATTTCTGAGACTATCTCCTATGGCTCAATAAATTTCCATTGACTGCTCCTGTGCCTCAATCTTATTCCAGAGCAGAAAGTTATGGCTCTTTGAAGCTAGTTGGGTCCACTGTTTGTGTTGTAACTTTCTCATAAAAACTCCATTTGAAAAATGGTTTACACCATTAGAAAGATCTCTCCGATATGTTTCATTTGAGATGTAGAGACATAGTGTACCTTGATATACTCTATTCTTGTGGTTTTTGAGTAGCTAAAAACGCTCTTAAGGGCCTCAAAAACGCGTTGCAAAAAGATGACGTTCAAACTGTATAAAAGGTTGCAGAAATTTGTTGGTTTTTCGTTGTTGTCCACCCTCCAAACGACTTTGCGCGCACAAATTTAAACTTGTATGCCCATATTTACCATGTGAAGCAACACCAAAAGGTAAATCATGCTCCGTGCACCTATAACCACTGTGCATCACTTCTCTGTCGCGTCAAAAACTTGCACACACTACTTTTGTGTCGCGCGCCAATATCCATCGCGCACAGTTTTGGTTATTACACTATTACCTGTTGTGTGATCTTTTTGTGTCATGTGCTGATATTCCATGTGCATTTCACTCTACGTGTTGCACCATGCCAAAATTTAGTGCGCCCCCACCGCACACCAATATTCTGCGTGCACCATTAACTAAACTGTCGTGTGACAACATATACCCACATTTTGTATGCACCAACAAAACTCCTCTACGCTCTACAAATACTGCGCACACCACACGCGACATTATTATGTGTGTTCACACTGCGTACACCTTACTATGCATATGCACATTGCACAATGCTAAATTTAGCATGTGCACCCGCACACCAATATTTTTCCATACAGTGCCAAAATTTAGCGTGCGCACTAGCACACCAACATTTTTCCGCGCGGTGCCAAAATTTAGCACACGCACATGCACACCAACATTTTTCCACGCTGTGCCAAAATTTGGTGTGCACACCAGCACGCCAACATTTTTCCGCACAGTGCCGAATTTTACCTATCACAAGCTTTTCACTACGCATCATGCATTTTTAGTGCACCCACCTATGCACATTCATTTTTATGCACATCAATTCCTCGTGAATTATGCTACAAAAATTGGGGCTTTTGCTTAACTTTTTCCCCAATTTATCATAAACATTCTGCAATTATGAAATTTGTTCAATTTCACTCCGATAACACCAGTTCAACCTCTGCAACAACAAATCGTCGTGGGTTGAAATTTCTGGAATGAATTTACCCAAAATCGATTCATGAATTGAGAATTTTATTTACTAATCTCGCTCCATCTGTCATGGTTTCACTTTAACTCCAAATTCGACCAATTCCAAGTCTGAATTTTCTAGAACAGATATTAAACCAATAATATCTCACCACTTGGCCGAATTTCTCCATTTTCTTATGAATTTAACAACAAAAATTGGGGCTTTTCCCAATTCTGTGTCATTTCTTCTAAATTTACCATGGACGCTCTATGATTTGAAATTTTGCCACATCAAAATCAATCCTCTGTGAAATTTCGCTTGAAATCAACTTTCTCGGCCCATCCAGGATCAGTGTTGAAAACTAAAGCTCTGATACCATACTGTAACATCCCTAGGCACCCAGGCTAGGCCACAATACACAAGAGAAACTCTTTCATTCTCTCTGCGGAACACACTGTAACATACCCAACATCCAACTGAGCTATGCCACATAAATTTTTTGAACTGCATGCAATTAAAACATATACACACAAAACCTTTGCAGAACTTCATATATAAAACGTAAACATACAAATACACAACGTAAATGCACAAATTCATACTGAAATAACAATAAACATATACATGCAGCATATACAAGAAACACTCATAAACATACATACAGATATAACCACGCATAGGATAAACTCATAAACATAAACACGTGAATAACAATGCAACATGTAAATTTATCACACAATTAACACTTATGTTGGTAAGAATATCACCAACTGCGTGCAAACCTTCCATGAACCTCCTAGCCTTAGACCACACTGCTCATCACTCTCAGTAGTGGGTCACCCCCGAGCTGGGACTAAACTCTACCTAGATAAAGGGATTCCTAACCAGGCTAATGGATCTTAGACAACATGAAAGGCTCTGTTATAGGTGCCAAATCAATCTAGTAGCCTACAATCCTTCATTCCCCACATGCATGTCCAAACCCAAAAAGTGTGCCCCTTCTCTGCTCAATAGTCCTTCGGCTGCCCCACTTCCTTTTCAGGCTTCAGCAATAGGCCGGACAGGAAGTCTCAGATCCCTATAGCTATAGTTTAACACCTTTAGGAAAAAAATTCCCAACAATTCTCTCACCCAGAAAGAAAATTCTCATGGGCCTGACAACCCACCTCTTCAATATCCCACGGGCCTGACAACCCGCTTCTTCAGACCAGCTCCCAAGCTAACCAACTACACAAACAATTATGTTTATGGATACAATTTTAGGTACAGTGACATGAAGGTATGAAGGATAACCAACTGCTTGAGTGGGAATGGTCATGGAATCATGGCTGAATGATGGAAGGAATGGTTGGAAATGARCTAAGTCCAAACAATATGTATGCATGTCCCCAACTTGACACTTGTCATGTTGGGAGCTACTTTGGCCCACTTGTCCCCATCTTTAGAACATAGGATAAAATAATTATCCATACTTTATAATTAAGAAATATTAATATAATCTTCCTTTTTGGCTTAAGCTCCCTAGCTTAGCCCATTTTCCTTAAATTTTAGCCCCTCCCTTTCCTAACTAGTGGATTTGAGTCCCCCATCTCTTTTATTGTGGTCGATTTGTGCGTAGCAATGCATTTTATATTAATGATGAGACATATACAAAAATAGGCGCACTGGCCTTTAAAATCTAGGTTGTTCAGCCTAATCATAACAAAATGGCTTACCAACCTATATAACATAGCATATACACAAAGGCTCGTTGGCCTCAATATCGTGTGCACTTAAGATGTTGCGCACAGTATCCTAGAATGTGCACACTTCATCATTTCATTGCGTAGTACATGCACGCACTATGCCATGAAATGTGCATACAAAAATGATATCAAACAACTCACCAACTTAAGTACCTTTTCATTTTACATTTACAATTGGGTTTGACCTAGGGATTTACACTTATAATCTTGGACAGGGCTATGGTGCCTACCAGAACCTTGGATGGGCTGCAGTTCCTTAAGCACAATCTTTCCCAGGAGCTTGGGGCCAGATGCTACAACCCCGTATCCCTTTTCTAGCCATGCTTAATCTGCCAGACTTGTCTAAGTTGATGAATGACCCTGTGAGTCATGATCCTACATGGCCCCCCGTCCCCACCAAGCTTCCTTCATACATCCCAAAATTCGAAGGTAAGAATGGTGAGGATCCTCGTGATCAGATTACTACCTTTCACCTATGGTGCTCCTTGAATTCCCTTAATGATGATTTTATTCGGTTAAGATTATTTCAACGCACCCTCATTGGAGTTGCTGTGAAATGGTATATTGAGCTACCTAGGGGGGCATATGGGACCTTTAGTCAGCTAGTGTTGGTCTTCCTTAACCACTTCCAATTGTCAATTCATTATGACGCTCGCCTAGAACTTCTGTTGACTTTACGCCAGGACACCGCCACTCATATCTTGGATCATATCCAGAAGTGGCATAGATGGAAGAGGTTGATTAAGACCCCCATAACCCTGGCCTTTCTTTTAGAATGGTTCCTTAAGTCTTTGTACCCTCCTATATGAAAGGATGTTGGTATTGTCAGGGTTACCACTGAGGAAGAAGCAATATTTAAATCCCAACAACTTGATCTGATATATGCTCAGTCTTGGATGTTGTAACACATTCTTTTGGATGCACCGCAGTCAACTTACGACCCTAGAAAAAATCCCAGACCTCATGATGATGGCATTGTAGGTTCCTCCAATGTAAAATCCATAGACTCGGTGACAAGCCATTTGAGAGAGATGTCTCTAAACCAGTCTGCAAGAGGGCCAACATCGTCTGTGTCTTCCAACCTCACTCAGTCGACAGATGTACATTCTATGCAATCATCGGCCAACCCAAATGGTAACCAACAACCAGGTGGGAATAATAAGAAAGGACGTAATAATCGTAAGGGTGGGAAAAATGGTAATAAACCTAAGGACAATGGTAATAATGAGAAGATGGATAATAATGTTGGAGAAGGAAAACGAGAAATACGTAAGGCGAAATTTCCTTGTAAGCTTTGTAAAAATGATCACCTTACCTATTGGTGCCCCAAAATTGCATAAGATGTGAGGCTATTATCTCTACCATCCGCCATGCTGACGAATCCATTTCCAAATAACCAACACATTTCCTCAAGCTCCTCAAAGGATGAAAATGCGGCTGGTGGGAGTCAAAACCCATCGTTGTAAGATGACGATCGTTTCTGTATCAATATGGTCGATGCAAAAATTAATGTAGCCACTCGATCTCGAGATTATAGCTCTTCATGGGCTATTCCTGGTCTAAAATCTCCTCCTCCTCTAGAGACAAATTTACACACTGAAAAACTAGATCCACTGCCTTGTATTCTGAAAGGAGTACTCAAGTGCTCTACCCACAATCCAAATTCTAGAGCTGCCCATAACTACTCTATTGTTGACAACCTAGGTCAAACCCCTTGTGCGATGTCGTCTTTGGAGGTACTCCGGATGTGTCCTTCACAGAGGAATGCCTTACTATCTGCTTTAGGATCTCTAGAACCCAGTGGCTCAAAAGTTATCAAGTTTGATGTCACAGATGTGAAGCCTCGCTTGCCTCACCATGAGTTTTCCAAATCCATGTGGAGTACTCAAAGTATACCATCAAATGTGTGGTTGTTGATGAAGGCACTGCTACATGTGTGATGTCCCTGATCTATTGGAAATATCTCATTTCTGCGACTCTTTCCAAGTCATTGAACATGTTGACTGGTTTTGATAATCATTCCTTTCACCCTCATGGTATTCTTCCTTCCTTTCCAGTCCAGTTAGGTGGGAAGACTGTAGAAGTGGAGGTTGAGGTAGTTGATGTGCCTCTTGATTATAACTTGTTACTCGGATGCAATTGGACCTATGTTATGGTCGCTTTTGTATCGTCCGTCTTCCATAATCTTTGTTTTAATCATGAAGGGAAGATCATGATGATTGACCAGTTATCCTTTGTGTATGCTAGTCCCAATTCATCTGTTGGACAGTCGATCCCTGTGATTGAAAATTCTCAGCCGAAAACTGAGAATATCAATGTCATAATGTATTCTTCCCTTATGGGTACTTTCGAATTCACGACATTGATTCACCATGTTTACGCCATGTCCAATAGGCCCGTTTCAACAAGGAGTTCCATTCCTTTCTGCACTTCCTATTTTAGTGATCCATGGACCCTACCTTCCCCGACTTCGTGTTGTGAAGGTCAGTTGCACATTGGAATGGCCATGCCACTATCAGCAACAAAGATTGCATATCAATCTATTCTTGACTCTTTCGTTGATCCCGATCCTATTACCTCACCGACGAATGAGGAGGATCTCATTCTTAGGCCCGTGTGGGCCACTTCATTGTCTTGTTCACATGATTTCCTCGATGAGAATTTTCCCTCAGATGAATCTATCATCGAAGCCATGAATGGTTTCGACAAACCTTGGGATGATATGCATCATCGCTCTTAGTTTCTGTAAGAGCTTGAAAGAATCAAACAAGATGATTTTCGATCTACTTTGAGTGAGATAGTTGTTCACATTTTATTTCAACTTGATATGCACAGATATATGCTGAAGAAAATATGGAAAGTATTTATCCTAGCATCATGATCGATATCTCTCATACCTCTGGCAATATTGAAAATGTAAATATTGGTGCAGATTGTTCACCAGAAGAAATCCTGATCTACACCGAACTCTTCAAGGAATTTCAAGATGTATTCACTTGGTCATATGAAGAGATGCCAAGAATCAACCCTCGTATTTTTGAGCATGAGATTAGAACTTATTCGGAAGCTAAACCTGTTCGACAACATCTTAGAGATGTAAATCCCTGTAAGGCACTTGCTATTAAGGCAGAGGTGGAGAAGCTACTTAATGTTGGCTTCATCTACCTAGTTCCCTTGACTGAATGGGTATCCAATCCCGTTCCTGCGAATAAAAAACAAGGAACTATCTGTGTATGTATGGACATTCGTGTTCTGAACAAGGCATGTCCTAAAGATAACTTCCCCACACCTTTCATCGTTTAGATTATCGACAAGTGTGCAGGAAGCGAAGTATTTTATTTTATGGATGGATTTTCAAGGTACAACCAAATTCAAATTAAACCTAAGGATCAACACAAGACGACATTTATTTGTCCTTGGGGTACTTTCACATACTGAAAAATTCCTTTCGGCCTTAAAAACGTCGGTGCAACCTTCCAATGTGCTATGACCTTCATTTTTCACGATCTTAATCATATAGTGTTAAGCCCTAATATTGGCTCATTACCCCTTAATTGGGGCATATTACATTAGTAATGTTATTTTATTTATGTAGGCTTTATTCCATTAGTTGTAATTATACCTCCTAGTCTCTTATATATACCAAGGAGACATTTTCATTTGGAATCATCTTGTACTTGAACATTTATGTGGGGTAAAAGGAGGTTGCCCCCTCAAAGAGGATTCTTATCTGAAATTATCTCTTTTTCAAGGCGTTGAGTACTTATTATGAGGTTTTTCTATGCTATATTGATATTTGGTTCTTAATATATGGTATCAGAGCTCAAGGTCTTGGGGTTTCGCTACTGCATCTGAGACACCTTGGAATTTTTGCTATAACCTCTTTTATACAACTTTTTAGAAGGAATGGACTGGAAGATATTTAGTACATGGATCAAGGTATGTTGGGTTAAAATTTCAGCTCTTGAGGCATTATACTTTCGGAGATACAACCTGTGCAATATAGGGTTTTGGAATCATCCTGAACTGAGTCATTGCGGAATTTTTGCTATAAAAATTTTTCTGTAACGTTTCAGACCCTAAAATTTGGATGCTATTCATAGAAATTAGTAAGGTATATGTGGTAAAATTTTCAGCTTCTGGGTAATCATAAATTTGTATATACACCCTGTGGAAGATAGGGTATCTGACTAGTCCTATTGACTATCTCAAGAAGGTGTTCCAGGTAAAACAATCATAATTTCTTACTATAGTATCCAAATTGAGTGAGACTAGTTTCATTAGATCTTGGATAGTCTGTAGTATTTCTGGTACAAGTTTCAGAATTTTATATCAATTATTTTGTGCGGGGAATGCTATACAAGTGACATCTCCTGGAAAGGACAAAAATCAGCAAGTTGTGGGGAAGTTACCGTAAATTATACTTGGCACATCCAATTTTGATCAGACCTGTGGAATTGCAGAGAAGCAATATCAGAGAACTACAAAAAGAAATTTTCATACCCAGAAGGGCCGAAACTTGGGAGATACAATAGAATAAATATTGTCTAGCAAAACCACCTCAAAATCAAGGTTCAAAAGTGATACTTGGCCAACATGCCACCCAAAAAAGGAACTTATACACCAAATAAGCCTCCAGACAGTCCTACTTTGACTCTTGATGAAGGTGAAGAAATGCATAGGGACATAAATGATTTACAAAAGAAGACGGTAACAAAAGATGAACTACAAGAGATGATGGATTCAACAGAAGCTAAGTTTGAGGCAATAAATACTAAGATGGACGCTTTAAAAGGGGAGATCATGGAAGTATTGAAAAATTTTGTAACATAGAGGACACCTGAAAGGGAAAATGCATCCCATGAAATTCATGATGAGCACACAAGGAAGCAGGGATGATTTTAGGGGCTAAATTTCGTTCATGGGCTAATTTTCCATGGTTTTTCCAAAAATGAGATTCGCTATTTTAAAAATGATTCGCTCAAATTTTATAGGATAAAATTATTTTACCTTAAAAATCGCCAAAATTTTATAAAAACTATATAAAATACGTAGAAATTTGAATATTTCTAAAAAAATATCGCCAAACATTTATAGTTGACATATGAAGGATTGGTAATATTCGCCAATGTTTCTACATTTTAAAATAAATTTACATCCTTAAAATCATCCCTACAAGGAAGGTGAATCAATAATGGAGAAACTCTAACCTTAGTTTGAAGACCAACCACGTTCCTAATATCGATATGAGGAAGTTTGATGGCAAGGATCCGATCACATGGATACTTCAGATGGAGCAATTCTTTGATCTACATAATGTGCAACATACACAAAAGGTATGAATTTCTTCTTTATATTTAGAACCCAATCAATTTGTATGGTATAGATGGCTTTGGTCTACTAAATCACTTGTCACTTGGACAATTTTCACGGAAGAAATGATAGCACACTATGAGGATACAAGGAGCAATACCTTCTTTAGCCAATTGATAAATCTCAAGCAAAAGGGTTTAGTTACAGAGCACATTGAGAACTTCCAAAGATTGAATATAAAGCTAATAGATATTTCAGATGAGCACTTGATTGATGTATTCATAGGAACTTTAAGAGATAACATTCAACATAAGGTTCGCCTTTGGGAACCCAAATCATTGGAGAATGCATTTAGGGTGGCAAGAAATGTTGAAAGTAAAAATTTGGCTATGGATACTAGAAGGACCAATCCTAACATCTATAGAGAGAATAATGCTCCTTCTTATAAAACACCTCAACCTACAAGGTTGACACCTCAACAATTGGAGGAAAGAAAAACAAAAGGTTTATGCTTTAATTGTGACAACAAGGACAGTAAGGGACATAAGTGTGG
>JASDQU010014884.1:322711-346965 GCA_032191745.1 Picea mariana
AAATGTCTGGAAGGCTACCTTCGTTGCTTTGTCTCTGATAAACAAACACAATGGTTCAAATGGTTACCCTTGGAAGAATGGTGGTATAACACTTCCTTTCATATTGCAACAAAAATGACCATTTATGGCACTCTATGGATACCACCCTCCTTCCATCACTTCTTCTCTAAAATAAGAATCTAAGGTTCAAGCAGTGGAAGATCACATCGAGGATCAACAACAAGTTATCCAAATCTTAAAGGACAACCTGACCATGGCACATAATCGCATGAAACAACAAGCAGATCAACATCGTAGTGAAGAAGTTTTGAAGTAGCGGATTGTGTGTTTTTAAGACTACAACCATACAATCAGATGTCCCTCAAGCAAGCCAAGAAGGATAATAAATTATCACCAAATTACTATGGCCCTTATAAGGTGTTGCAAAATATTGGTACTATGGCATACAAATTGGAGTTTCCTGCATCTTCACGAGTACACCCAGTTTTCCATGTTTCATGCTTAAAGAAGGTTATAGGTGACAAGATATTAGTTCAAACTATATTTCCATAACTTGATGAGGAAGGAAAAATCATATTGGATCCTGAAGCCATCACTGACACAAGAATTCGCCAGCTGAGGAATAGATCCAAATCAGAGTATCTGATTAAATGGAGGAAACTACCGGTTGAAGATTCCACTTGGGAAGATGAGTCTTTTATACAGAAGCATCTAGAGTTACTCAAGCATTGTGGACAACACTTGTCTCAAGGGGAGGGGCATGTTAAGCCCTAATATTGTCTCATTACCCCTTAATTGGGGCATATTACATTAGTAATGTTATTTTATTTATGTCAACTTTATTCCATTAGTTGTAATTATACCTCCTAGTCTCCTATATATACCAAGGAGACATTTTCATTTGGAATCATCTTTTACTTGACCATTTATGTGGGTTAAAAGGAGGTTGCCCCCTTGAAGAGGCTTATTATCTGAAATTTTCTCTTTTTCAAGGCGCTGAGTACTTATTAAGAGGTTTTTCTATGCTATATTGATTTTTGGTTCTTAACATATAGTCAAAGCTTACCTTGATGATCTTGTTTCTCACTCTCGCAAGAGAGCGGATCACGCTACGCACCTTCGACTTGTTTTTGAAAGATGCCATTACTATAGAATTCGGTTGAACCCTCATAAGTGCATCTTTTGTGTTAGGTTTGGTTGTCTTTTGGGATTTCTAGTTTCTGAGACCGGGATCATGGTAGATCCACTAAAGGATGAGGAAATACTTCTATTGCCTCCCTCGTGCACTATTAGAAAACTTCAAGGTTTACAGGCGAAAGCTAACTTTGTACGTCAGTTTATAGTGAATTATGCCAATATCACTAAGGGTTTCATGCATATTTTGAAGAGGAACACCCCTTTTATCTGGGATGAGTGAGCCCAGGAGTCTTTCGATGCTTTGAAGAAAGCCTTGGTATCAACGCCTCAGTTGAATTCTCCTGACTACAGTAGGGATTACTTGCTTTATATTGTTGCGTCTGAGGAAATGATTAGTATGGTTTTGGTTCAGGAGGATGATGAGATCCACGAGCACGTCATCTACTATCTTAGTCAAAATTTGGTCGGTCCTAAGCTTAATTATTCTCACGTTGAAAAGCTAGCTTTGGCTACCGTTCACGCAGTCCAATGTTTGCATCATTATATATTACTTTGCAAGACTACTGTGGTTACCAATGTCAATCCATTTCAATGCGTCCTTACCAAGCGTATCATAGGGGGAAAATGTAATAAATGTATTGTTATTTTACAAGAATTTGATCTCGATTTCACTTTCGTGAAATCCAAGAAATCACTAATCTTTGCAGAGTTAATATCTGATTTTCCACAATTAGATGAGGATTTTTATCCATGTTGATTCATTTGCAGATGAGCACATTTTCCTTGTCTCGTCGTCCAACCCCTAGTATGGAGACATCGTTCTCTATCTTCAAACTTTGAAGTTCCCTCAGCATCTCTCGTGAGATGACCGATGACGTGTAAGATACCAAGCTAAGAAATATACTATATCAGTGACACTTTGTATCTCCGAGGAACATCGATGATTTTAAGGATGGAAATTTATTTTAAAATGTAGAAACCTTGGCGAATCTTATTAATCCTTCATATGTCAACTATAAATGTTTGGCGATATTTTTGTAAAAATATTCAAATTTCCAAGTATTTTATATTGTTTCTATAAAATTTTGGCGATTTTTAAGTTAAAATAATTTTATCCTATAGAATTTGGGCGAATCATTTTTAAAATACCGAATCTCATTTTTGGAAAAACCATGGAAAATTAGCCCATGAGCGAAATTTAGCCCCTAAAATCATCCCTACTGAGGAATAGACAATGTCTTGCATCGTTGTTTAACTCACGGAGAAGCTGAGTCAGTCCTAAACGATTTCCATAGTGGGTCTTGTGGTGGTCACCTATTCGGGCTTGTGACAACCCAAAAAAAATTGTGAGCTAGTTATTTCGGGCCTACTATCTTTAAAGATTGTATTGAATAGGTTAAGAATTTTCACCCCTGCTAGGTGTTCACTCGAAAAATGTGCTCGCATCCAGCCCTTCTTCACCCAGTCATTATCGTCGGTCCCTTCACCAAGTGGGGGGTGGACTTCATAGATTGCAACCCAAATTCGGCTAGGGTGAATCAACACATTATCATGGTCATCGACTACTTTACTAAGTGGGTCAAGGCCATGCCTACAATTAAATCCGATGGGAAGACTACAACCTTCTTCGTATTCAATCAAATTATTGTCCAGTTCGGTATCCTGAGTGAGATTGTCACTGATCATGGCAGTCACTTTCAGAACGAAATGATGGAAGAGATAGCATCTAAGCTAGGGTTTAGACATGGTCATTCTTCTCCTTATTACAACAGGAAAATGGACAAGTAGAGGACGTCAACAAGTCTCTCAAGACCATTTTGCAAAAAAATGTCAGCCAAAGTAAGTCTAACTAGCACAATATGCTATATCCCATACTCTAGGCATACTGAACCTCAGTCAAGACTGCCACCGGATTTTCCCCTTTCCATTTAGTACATGGTGTGGAGTTGATTTTACCTATCGAATGTGAAATCCCTTCTCTTAAGTATGTAGTCGCGCTCCTACCTAACACTTACAATTTGGAGCGACACCTTGTACACCTAGAGAGTCTTGACGAGCAGTGTTGGGCTCGTGATTTGGTTAAAATAATGATGATGATTAGATCCTTTTTGATTGGTATTATGTGTGTATTTTACTATTTTCAAGAAGTTTTTAAGGATTCTTATATCAAATCGCCATTACTTATAACAGGTAAGTATAATTGGAGTTTTTTTGTGGTTTCAAGTTTAATTCAGCATGATTTAATGATTCGAAGGAGCTAATTTGTAAACTATGTGTCACAGGGTAAAATTGTAAGGCATTTTTCCATCTAGCACTCCGTCCGGTACTCCATCCAACACTACATCCAGTACTCCATCTCACACTGTGTCCGACACTCCATCCTATACTAAAATCGTGGGCGACTTGGCAGTTTTTATATCGGTGGCCTGGGATGGGCGAATTGGCGACATGGGTTTTTCTCGTGCTCGTGGCCTCTGGCTACTAAGATTTTGACATATTGGATTGACTTGTTATGCTGAGGATTGAGTGGCTCGCTTGGTTTCTAGAAGCCACAGATGGATAAAATGCATTTAATGTAATTTGTTGTTTTTAGAGGAGCTCGACCCTTCCAGTGGTCGACCTATCGACTTGTAACTCCTATAAATACCACAGTAGTGGTAAGACAAGTGGTTAAGTTCATAATTGTGAACCTAGCATTGTTCTTACTGTTTGAGACATTTTTCATAAATTCGTTTAAGACTGTTTTTTTACTTTAAATGACAAAATCGTGTTGCTTGAGCTCGTGATTCACTGTTGAGGAGTAGCCACAACCTACTGGGGGGCCCACCAGTGGTTTGGGTGAATATTTATCCAGTTAGTTTGTGTATTTGATTTATGCAATTGTCATTTCTTCCATTTTCTGTTATAAGCATTTTCATCATTTTGCATGTTGTGTTTGGTGTTCATAGATTAATTGTTCAATTTCCTTTTTGCAAGTTGCTTATGAAGGCCAGTGTTAATATGCCATGTATTTTTAATTAAATAGGAAATAGATTGAAAGCTTATCCACTAGCCCCAGTGTATGATTAAATGATAGTTAGAATGTCTGCATGTTGGAATAGAATAGTTAAGAGTTAAAACAGAGTTAAAACATATTATTGAGTTAATGGTTTCTTTGTCAAGGTTTCGATGGATGATTAGTTGTGAGCTTTGATTTTAGTTCTCAATTTGCTTATATAGTTTGCTCAATTAGTTCGCTTATTAATTCTCTTTTCATATGCTGAAATAGAAATAGGATTTTGAGTTATGTTTTTATGAGTATTTCCATTTGCCATTTAAATTGTTAAGAGTAGGATTAGTTTAGTTTATTTCATGCAATTTCTATTCTAGATCTAGATTGCAATTTTAATTTGAAGTTTGATTTTGAGTTTAGTTCTTAGTTGTAAATATCTAATGGTGTTTATTTGTTTATATTAGCATAGGAGTGCATTTGAATTCAGTAGAATAATTTTTTATTTATTATTGATGATTAATGTATAAATTGAAGAATCACATGGATTTTCAGGGTAGTTGATATTTCTTCTATAATGGCTAAGTTCTTGCTAGATTTCTTGATTCATACCTTTCACTTTCCTATAGAATTTAATATTGAATTTATCCCTCTTGAGGTATCACTAATTGTTAAATTCCATCGTGATGTCATAAGACACCAAAGACATAATCATCAATATTATATTTGAAGTTTTCTTGTTATTGTAGATTAAAGCATAGTTTTCTTGTTATCATAGATTAAGAGTAATTGTTGATTAATCTTTGAATATTGTCATGATGTTTTTAATTCAATAGGTTAATATTTCCTTTTTGTAGATTAGAAGTAATTATGAAGTTTATCTTAAGAATAGAGTTTGCTTTCTTAATAGTTGATTAGTTACCTGTTAAGTAGTTTTTATTTAGTTTACTTACTGCATAAGTTTTAATAGGGTAGTTGCTTGCTTGTTTACTTGTTGATGCTCATTGATTTTGAATATATTAATTAAATAGATTAAATATATGGCTTGAGTTTTTCTCATTATATTGATTAAGTTAAACTTGTTCAAACTAGGGTTTCATTTGCTTTCTTAGGACAATCCATCGATCCATTGTTTAAATGTTACTTAGGGTAGATAGTTTAAGTTCCTTGATAGGATTTTCTCATTGATAGTTCTTGCTTAAGTAGATTATCCCTTAGATAGACCATCTCCTTAGTTAGACTTTACTTCCTCTAGATTTTCTGCCTTGGCACATATAGTGCTACAACTCTAAGTTTACTTACCCCGGGTTGACAATTTAATTGAGAGTTTTTAGTGCATATAGAACACCCATCATTTTTGGCACCATTGTTGGGACGTTGTCTTAAGGTAGGAAAATAGTTAGGAGATAGATCATTTCTAAACCTTAGCATTAGTTTGGTGGCGGGGAACTTTAAGACGAGAGGTAAGAACTTGCACATCTGTTATAGAAGGTTCCCCCAAACCCAATGGTATTTTTTATTTTTGTTGTTTGCTTTCATGAACAGACCTAGGGACCCAAAAGGTAGATACATTAAATCCAAATCAGACCTTTCAACCAAGGTTCCTTCCGATCTCTTTGGGGGAAGGAACATTCCACTCATAAATTCCGCAGACCGATACCAAAAAATAGGAACTGGCTCAACCCAAAGAGATAAAGTAGTCTCTAAAGAGACTAATATAGGGAGCACTATAGAATAGAAAATTGAAGCATCAGTAATAGTGGGACATGATGAAAGACCACTCGAGCCTTCCATAGAACCAAACAATACAACCTTTGTTTTCTTACCACCAACAAGATATCCTAATTTTGAAGACATCATAGAACCTGAACAGGTGAATACCTTGTTTGGTAGTTCAGACAATATAATTATCTCTGAAATTGATACAAAAAATTTGGCACCAATAACCTTAACTGGCTCGAGTAGAGTCCCAAACATCCAAATAGTCGAAAGACCTTCCCATAAGAGGGATACCTTTCCTAGAAAAAAACCTTGGGATACCTTATTCTCTTCAAGGATAAAACCACCTAAGTAATCTCTTTTTGGAAACCAAACTAGTATGGATGATCAGGAGGATCACAACAATGTAAGACACAGGGAGGAAGAAGAAGATGGAAACTGAACCGAAACTACCTTTGGGTTTCCAATTTTGGACACCACACCGAATGTCAATATGAAAAATATCCCCCTCTTAGCACTGCCCACCTTTTATGGTAAAATAAGTGAAGATCCAGATACCTTCCTATTTGATTTCGACATCTTGTGTAGGAGCTACAACTACTTACAAGATGCCCAGAAACTAAAACTCTTTCTTGCCACCCTCAAGGACTCTGGACTAAGATGGTTCATGGGGTTGGGAGAGTCCAGTATTAGGTCTTGGGAAGCCATGAAAGATATATTTCTTAAGAAGTACCAATACTACTACAATACCAAGGAGTCTTGTAATGATATTTTCAAAGTCCAATAGTTAGAACACGAGAATATCAAGGATTATATAGAACAGTTTGCTTATATCTCCCAGAAATCAAAATACCATGACCTTCCAGATGATGCAGTTAAGGATATTTTCCTCAAAGGGATTTCAAAAGAATGCCTGGAGATACTTAACCTAATGGAATCAACTGATATCTCCCACAAACCATTTTCCAAAATCTGTGAAATGTGTAAAAATTACTCGAGGAGTAGGGCTAAAACAGAAAAAAATGTTTGGGATCCTTACAGTAGAAACTTAAAACCAATTAGTTCAGGTGGTATCACGAGAGAAAATATAGGGGAACTTTTAGAGAATTTCAAAACAGATATCTTAAGAACAATAGGTTCCCAATTGGACACCCTAAATATTAAAAAGAAACGGGGGGATGAAAATACAACAATGAGCATATATTGTCCAAGATGCAAGAGGAATCATTCCTCAAGGGAATTCCCATTGGACAACATTTCAGTTTGTGGCTTCTGCACGGAGGACCACTCAAATGAAAAATGTCCATCATGGACCAGTTTGTTAGCCATCTATAGGAGTGGGGATCCTGGGGAATCCTCTTATGCACCTAGGAGGCCATGGCATCCTAGGAATTAGCCCACATACCCAGATCCACAACCTCAAGTTCCACCCTATTATCAACAACCACAATAGTGGAAATCACCAAGCTGGAAAAAATGGTCTACATAGTACCAACATCCTTGGCTTCGAGGATGGAGAAGAGGGAATAACCAAGGGAATCCTCAAGCTCCACCTATCTTGATGCCCAACCATCCTTACCTTCATTTTCCATCGAACATTCCGCAACTTTTGCCAGGTTTTGTTCCACCACCTTTACCTCCTATTCCACAACAACAACCGCAAAAATATCAGAATACAAGATCCCCAAGACTGACATTATTACTGGCACAACCAGTGCCCAATCCCAATAATAATCCCACTCAACCTCTTCACAATGTTGAGATGAAGGATTTCCCAACATATGTTATTTATCCTGTTCCATTGCAGGAGATTCAACTAAGATCGGAAAGAGTTCTAGACAGGCAGAGACCTTCAGTAGTGATCTAGGAAGAAGAAGAATAGGAAACCACCAAAAAACCCATGGATAACACTAGGTGGGAAGATGTTATTATTCCGTAGGACCAAGAACCCAAGCTTCCCCAAAATGAACCTTCACAAATTACAAAGTCCCCTCCTTATCCAGAAATATTGGTAATCGAGAAACCTACCACCCGAACGTAATTTGACATCTTGAATGAATTGAAGAATATTTGTGTCAAGATTCCCTTGCTACAAGACATTAAGGATATTCCAATATACAATAATATAGTCAAATAATTATGTATTAAGAATCCAGGTAGGAAGTAGAAGGATCCTCCAGCAATACATTTGATAGGAGAAATTTCTGAGTACATATCAGAGTAGCCTAAGGTAGCAAAATATGGGAACCCAGGAAACCCCATAGTGACCATAACCATTAATGAGGTTTCCATTGGGAACACTCTCATAGACCTAGGGGCAACCATCAATGTTATGACTGTTATTACCTTGGAGAAATTACAGTTAAAACCTCTTCTTAGACCTACCCCAACCATTTTGGAATTAGCAGATAAGACTAGGGTTATACATGAAGGAATTCTGGATGACATCATAGTTACTTTAGCCTCATGGGAGTACCCGGTAGAATTTCTGGTCATCTGTTGGTTGTGGAGCCTGATTATCTTCCAAATTCAAAGGTCTTTGTTTTCAGTCGTGTTTATACCCCATGAAGACTTTACAACCCAAAATAATGTACACTCTTCCATGCGGGGGAGTGCAGAGGACTGCTCATTATAAGGTCGCAAATCTAACGGTAGAAATTATGTTAGGTTTTTTTTCCCTAGAAGGAAACCCTCTATTATGAGGGAAATGTATTGCGGCTATGCATTATGGCGAATATTGTATTTTTAGATAGGAGACTGTGAGAGAGAGAAGAGGAAGTTACAACGGGTTTGTTGTAGGTTGTATCCCTTCATATGCTGAATAATAATAAAGGAAGGACCTGGCAATTTCTCTCGTGGACGTAGCCCACACTGGGTGAACCACGTAAATCTGTGTCTCTATTGTTTTTTGTATCTTCTGTTTTTTGTTTCCGCATTTGTTTTATTTTATTGCTCCATGGTCCTATTTTTCTAACATCATCCACTCAAAGGATCCTACCAAAGGCCATCTTGTTATTTTGGGAAGACCTTGGTTAGCCACAACCAATGCATTTATTGGCTGTAGAGAGGGGGAGATGACCATCTCAAATGGACTCTCTATCCAGAAGCTCACCATATATCCACCAACTCAACCTATCATGGAGAATCCATGGTTTCTTGAATGTCCATACGAGAATGAATGCTGGGAAGAACCTGTGTTGCCAAGTGATCATTCCTGGGCACTTCAGGAGCACACAACATAAAATGTACTAAACTAGTTTATTTCTACTATCACGTGTGTTGATTTTCCACAATATTTCCCCCAATTTGAATACATGTTTGGGGAATAATTTTAGGAACAATTGGACCCATCGGTTTTATCTCCGACATATTTTATCTTTGATATAGAAGATTCTATCACATCTTATACCATGCCCTACGAGATTAGTCCAGGAAAATTTCTACATGTAAAATCTAGACTAAATGCAGACCAACAAAAGTAGTTAGTGAGTATCCTTAAAAAACAATCATAGGCATTCACCTAGGAATACACTGAAATGAAGGGTATACACCCTGACACATGCATTCAATGCATATATACCTAGGGGGAAGTAACACTTGTTAGGCAACCCTAGAGAAGGATGAACCCAACACTCAAAGATATAGTAAAAGAGGAGATCCAAAAGTTATTAAATGTTGGATTTATTTATCCCATATCCGACGGTAAATGGGTATCCTCACTTGTAGTGGTTCCAAATAAAGTGATGGGGAAATGGAGAATTTGTGTTGATTTTCAGGAGCTTAACAAGGCCACTCTGAAGGATTATTTTCCCCTTCCTTTCATTGACCAAGTTTGATACCATGTCTGGGAAGAAATATTTCTCCTTTTTAGATGGATATAGCGGGTACAATCAAATTCTCATAGCACTTGAGGATCAGGAACCTATGCTTATAGGGTCTTACCATTTGGATTGTGTAATGCTCCTGCCACATTTCAATGAGAAGTACTAGGGATATTTGTTGATATTATTCATGATTTTTTGGAGGTATACATGGATGACTTCACAGTATATGGAAATACTTACCAAGAAGCCTTAGATAACTTAGAAAAATTCCTTATCATATGCCAAGAAATGAACCTGTCTTTAAGTCATGAAAAATGTAAAATGTTGTTGACTGAAGGAGTGGTTCTAAGAAATCATGTTTCATCTGAAGGGATTAAAGTCAATCCTACTAAGATTGAGGTCATCGTCAGACTTCCACATCCCAAGAATCAGAAAGAGGTGAGAAGAATTCTTGGAAATGTTGGATATTACCGGCGATTTATTGAAAATTTCACAAATATTGTTGCACCTATGTTTGGATTGTTAATAAAGGATGTTGATTTTGTTTGGACTGAGTAGTGTCAAACTATCTTTGAAACCTTGAAAGCTAAGTTGTCTATGGAACCGATTCTTAGAGGGCCCAATTGGGCTCTCCCATTTCATATATCAACTTATGCCTTTGACACTGCAATAGGAGGAGTATTAGGGAAGAAAGAAGATAAGGATCCCTATGCCATTTATTTTGTGAGCAAGAACTTGTCCCCTACCGAGTTAAACTATACAGTTACTGAGAAGGAGTTTTTAGCAGTAGTTCATGCTATCAATAAATTTTTCCACCACATCATAGGTTACGAAGTATTTGTACACACAGATCATTTTTCCATTATATTTCTCATGAAGAAACCCATAACTAATGGTTGAGTGAATAGGCGGCTCCTGCTATTGCAAGCATTTAATATCACCATGCTTGACTGACCTAGAAAGGAGAATTTGGTAGCTGATTTTCTTTCACGAATAAAAAATGAGGGAGATGGTATTCCTGTAGATGATAGTTTCCCATACGAGCACCTTTTTTCCCTTTTTGTAAATACCCCATGGTTTGCAGATATGGAAAACTATTTGGCTACTAGGAAGTTACCGTCTCATTTGTCACCTCATGAGAAACATAAAATTATCATGCAAAGTGCCAATTACTCTTGGGTTGGCCATGACCTTTTTCGTACAGGACCATATTTGATTATTCGTAGATGTGTCTGAGAAGACAAGATACCACAAATATTACAAACTTGTCATGATGGACCATGTGGTGGCCATTTTTCTGAAAAACGTATAGCATATAAGGTGTTACATTCAGGTTACTATTGGCCTAGCATTTTCAAGGATGCTTCCAAGTATGTGAGGAGTTGTGACAGTTGTCAAAGGATAGGAAGACCCACTTCAGCTGAAAAAATTCCCTTGCATGCCCAAGTTATGATAGAACCTTTTGAAAAATGGCCCTTGACTTTGTAGGACCAATTTCACCCATGTCTCGTAAGAAAAACTACATTTTGGTTTGTACAGATTATGTCACCAAGTGGGTAGAGGCAAAATCCCTATTTAGGGCTACATAAAAATACGTTGTTGAATTTATCTATGAAGACATATTTACCTATTTTGGTGTTCCTTGTGAAATTGTTACAGACCAAGGCACTCAATTCCCTTCCAAGATGATGAGAGAACTAATGGAGAAATATGGGATTAAACACTGTAAATCTTCTCCATACCATCCACAAGCTAATGGTCAGGTAGAGTCTACAAACAAGGTTCTGGAAGCTATCTTAACCAAGATTGTTCAATTAAATCATCGATATTGGGATGATAGTCTTCCAGAGGCTTTGTGGTCATATCCGATCACCTGGAGAAACACCACTAGGCATACCCCTTACGAGCCAGTGTACGGGAAAAAAGTAATTATACCAATAGAATTTCATGTAAGGACCTTTCGTATTTCTGCAGAATTGGGATTAAACTTAGATGAGGCTCAGAAACAACAATCCCTACAATTAAATGAGTTGGATGAGATCACGCAAGATGTTATCCAATGAACAATATTAGTCCAAAACCAGAGGAGCAAGTGGCATGACAAGTTTATTAAGAAGAAACAATTCCAACCTGGTGATTGGGATTTGTTGTTTGACTCCTGATTTAAAACCTTCAAAGGAAAACTTACCACTCGGTGGTTGGGTCCTTACGAGGTAGTCACCGTGTATGATAATGGGGCTGTGAAAATCAAAACAATTGACAATGGGCAAGTCTCCTTTGCAGTAAATGGACACCAACTCAAACTTTATCACATGCCCATTTCCAAAGAAGATTTTATGTAGGTCATGTCAACTGCAAAGGCATTGGCCTTAGTAGATGGGGAACTCCCCTCTTGTTCTTGAATGTTTTCTGAATTTTTGACTGTATATATGTAAATAATTTTGAATTTTGTTGATAGACAATTCTAGAAATTTTTATAAGTATTTATTTCACCAGGAGTAGACAGTTTCAAGGAAATATACAAGAAGGATTTTTCTTCAAAAAATTGTTATACTTGAACCTTGTTGTATACTAAGCATCAAATGAATAATGACTTGCTGTAATTGGCCATATTTTTGCAATATTTTCATCTTCTTTTTCTCAAGGCATCTTAAGAAGCAGTTTCTCTTGAAACCTTCACCACTATATAAGGAAGTGATACCTTAACCATCAATCTTAGAGGTCTCTCATACAGTTTACCCAAGAAACCTGAGTAAGTGAGTAAAGTATTTGTATTAAAGAGTAGCAAGGAGGTCTAATTAGAGGTTAGCCATGAAAACATAAAAAATAAAAAAAAGTGAGTTGAGCCTAAAGATACCTTTATGTTCTTTCCCAATGGTACCATCCACTACACACTAAAAATAATTGTTTATATCATATCTTTAGATAAGCTACATACACTTAAGTACCCCTTACATCGGGACAATCACTAAGGAATATATAACGAAAAGTCATCCTCTAACATAAATACCATCCCAATTAAGAAAAAAAAGAGAAAAGGTAGTTTTCAGAGTTGTCCCCCCATCTTCTTGCACAAAGCAATCTTATATTAAAATATTAAAAGATGGAGGGCCATTCTTTGAGGGTGTAAGAGGGTAATCTATCGGGATATTGAACATGTCTGATGGCAGCAGGTACCGACCTGTTGTATGACTAGGTAAACCCATTGGAGTACTGAACATGCTTGCTGGTAGCGGTGCATTCTACCTAGAGAGGATAATAATCTGACAAAAAAATAAATAAGAAATTTAAACTTGTCCTGATGTATGGAATTACTTGTAGAAAACACTAACACGAAGTATGTATGGTTAAGATAATGTTAATGAACTCCATAAATTTTCCATTGGGAACTAACTTTGAGACTATCTTGAAACTCTCTCGCCTACCTCTTCTTATCTATAGATAGGATCTATCATCCTATAGGTGGGGCCATATTCTAACCGTCTCGTCAGACCGATATGTGAAATTTATCTCTACACTTAACAAGCTGTAAATCTTCGGCTATTGGGAGAATTGTTTGGTTTCCTATAGTTTTTATTGTGAGGTGTCACAATACTTAGGTGTGGGGGAGGGATTTCATGAGTTGACAAATGATAATACTGCCTAGAAGAAGTATAATCTTAGTAAAAATCTATGTGTATTGTTTTCATGACATAGGCTATGACATCAACAACTATTTTATTTTTGAAATGCTAATTCCATGTGTGTTATAAATTGTTGTACATTTCCTTAACATACAACTTAACTGGTTTATTTTCATTACAGATTGCTCATTACAAAGTTGAGATTACATGCCTTATGTGAGATAAAGGAATGGATTGAGTGAGCATGATGGAAAGACAAATAATAATGGAATACTCTGCCTCTGCTCCTATTCACTGTGATTGTCAAAATCATTCTAAGACTGCAGTTTGTGGATAAAACATCCATTACAGGAGGAATAAAACTGCATTTCACATAGAGGTACCATATGGAGTGCCATATGGAGGGTCATATGAGGTTCCATTTCAAATACCATATGAGGTGTCGGACGACGTGCCATATGAAAGTTCAAATGAGAAGTATACACTAGTAACTGTCCACAATTTTAGGTAACCAGGAATCAATTGCATTTGTTTGAATTAGTTCATGAAAATTAAGATTAAATGATGCAATCCTTAGAATTTGTTTTTATCAAATGTCCAAGTCAAAGACTTGGAAATTGATTTAATCTCTTCATCATTATGATGCCTTCAAATTCAAAATCAGCGCACTTATTCTCACACATGGAAACTTGTGTGTGTGGATTCATTTATGAATGCAACCGATTCCACCCTGGTCGCATTAAAAAATGGAGGGATCGCTCAATTGGTTATCCCATTTATGCCTTGTGCTCACCCTCTACTCAATTGCACTCAACCTCTATTTAATTGTGCTCAACCTTTGCTTAATAACACCTATACTCTGTCAAATTCTTCCCTCTGCCCATTGCTCCACACTGTCACCATGCCCAAAAGGTATGATCCATCCTCATATGATGACCTCTTTACCATCACCGAGTTCACATAGTGCAAGGAAGTGTTCCTTCGCGCAGACTGGGGGGCGTTTTTGGCTCATTTGTAGGGCCACAATGACGATGTTTCGATGCAATTTGCCCTCGGATTTGATGGAAAGATGATGCATGTGGGGTCTCTCACCTTCATGGTCTCTAAGGAATCCATTGCCTCAGCCACAAAGATTCCAAGAGTTGGGGATAGATGGTTTAAACATCACCAGTTGCCAAGAGCAAGCTATAACAGGGTTTTTAAACCCGAATTTTAGAACATCTCTAGAGCTAAGGGATACTCCAAGGAGTGGATAAAAGAGGAGCTAATTAACCCTCTCATATTCATCACCAGATTGATCACTTGTGAAGGTAGATATTCCATCTTTAAAGCCTGTCACTTTCGATTATTAGCTCACTTTCAGTTCGATAAACCATTGAATTTTCCCTTTTACTTCTTAAAGAGTCTTGAGAAGATGTCTTCCCAAGTAAGGAAGAATCTAACTAATCCCCATAACAACCTATTTCACCATGGCCTTATCAAACTACTTGTCTTAGCAGATTTGGAGACACAGGAGAAAACGTGGGATGAGTTCATTTACCAATTTGTAAACCCTCATCCTACAATCAAGACTAGCAAGAAGACACTTGATCTAGGTACTATTACTCCATCCAACCCCCATTCTTCGAAGACTCCAAACCCTCCTGCTCTAGCTATTCCTTTACCAGAGAAAAATTCCAAGAAACTTGTTGATACCCCTGCAAACTCATTGGGAAAAAATACCAAGAATCCTATTTCTATCTCCCCAATGCATTTAACGTCTATTTATCCTGCACCCAAAAAGTTACAAGAGGTAATTCAACAAGACCTCCCTGTGGTCCCCACAAATAGGAGAGGAGCTAATCGATTTAATAGAGGCAATTTTCGAAAGAGTACCTGAAATACAAGAAGAAAACCTTGTGAAAAACCCCCGACCACTTCGAACCCTATCCAAGTATCCTCTAATCTCGAAAGCCCTCAAAAAAGACTTAGGGAAGTGTCTGTAGAATAATTGAAGCCTCATAGAAAGAAAAAATCTGAACCTACTTCTCCTTATAAACCCCCTGTTACTCCTACCTCACAGATGCCTACCACAGATCCTAAAACTGATATACTTTCTACATATTTCAAGGGATCCAAGCCCTCTTCTGAGATATATGATCTTGCTCCAACCATTGAAAATATACAACAAGAAAATGATCAGCTGCTGCACCAATTGGAAGAGAGGAAGACTTTGGACAAGCATCTTCACCATCACAATGCAGTACTCCAAGCAAAGGTGAATTCCCTTCAACAATTGGTTGATGAAATGACCAAAACCAATCAAAACCTCAGGGAACAATTTAAATAACATAAGAAACACAAGACAAAATCTTCAGGGCAAGAGGGGGAAGCTTCTAAAGCTAATCCTTCTCAGCAATTTTAGTCATGTGGGGAAATTCATTTTTATTTACAGTGGGACCTGAAAAATCTTAGGTTTGGGGGTAATGTTGGGCTCATGATTTGGCTAAATTAATGATGATGATTAGATCCTTTTTGATCGGTATTATGTGTGTATTTTACTATTTTGAAGAAGTTTTGAAGGATTCTTATATAAAATCACCATAACTTATACCAGGTATTTATAATTGGAGTTTTGTGATGGTTTCAAGTTTAATTCAACATGATTTAATGATTCCAAGGAGATAATTTGCGATTTGTGTGTCACAGGGAAAAATCACAAGGCATTTTTCCATTCAACACTCCATCTGGTACTCCATCTGTCACTGCATTTGGTACTCCATTCAGCACTGCGTCCGACACTCCCTCCTACACTAAAAACATGGGTGAGTTGGAGGTTGTTAGATCGACGACTTGTGATGGGTGAATCAATGACATGGGTTTTTCCCATGCTCATGGCCTCCACCTACTAAGCTTCTGACATCTTGGATTGGGTTGTTATGCTGACCGTTGAGTGGCTCACTTGGTTTCTAGAAGCCACCGACAGTTAAAACACATTTAATGTAATTTACTGTTTTTAGAGGAGGTCGTTCCTTCCAGTGGTCAACCTCTCGGCTTGTAACTCCTATAAATACCACAATAGTGGTCAGACAGGTGGTTAAGTTCATAATTGTGAAGCTAGCAATGTTCTTACTGTTTGAGATATTTTTCATAAATTCATGTAAGACTGTGTTTTTACTTTAAACGAAAAAATCATGTTGCTTGAGCTCGTGATTCACTATTGAGGAGTAGCCATGACCTGTCGGGGGGCCCACCAGTGGTCTGGGTGAATATTTAGCTAGTTAGTTTGTGTATTTGATTTATGCAATTGTCATTTCTTCCATTTTCTGTTATAAGTAGTTTCATCATTTTGCATGTTGTGTTTGTTGTTCATAGCTTAATTGTTCAATTTCCTTTTTGCAGGTTGCTTATGAAGGATAGTGTTAATATGACATGTCTTTTTAATTAAATAGGAAATAGCTTGAAATCTTAGCCACTAACCCCGGTGTATGATTAAATGATAGTTAGAATTTCTACATGTTGAAATAGAATAGTTAAAAGTTAAAACAGAGTATTGATTTAATGGTTTCTTTGGCAAGGTTTCGATGGATGATTAGTTGTTAGCTTTGATTTTAGTTCTCAATTTTATTATCTGGTTTGCTTATTAATTCTCTTGTCATATGCTAAAATAGAAATAGGATTTTGAGTTATGTTTTTATCAGTATTTCCATTTGCAATTTAAATTGTTAAGAGTAGGATTAGTTTAGTTTATTTCATGCAATTTCCATTCTAGATCTAGATTTGTGATTTTAATTCGAAGTTTGATTTTGAGTTTAGTTCTTAGTTGTAAATCTCTAATGGTGTGTATTTGATTATTTTAGCACAGGAGTGCATTTGAATTCAGTAGAATAGTGTTTTCTTTATTGTTGATGATTAATGTATAAATTGAAGAATCACATGGATTTTCAGGGTAGGTGATATTTCTTCTATAATGGCTAAGTTCTCGCTAGATTGTCTGATTCATACCTTTCACTTTTCTATAGAAGTTAATATTGAATTTATCCCTCTTGGGTTATCACTAATTGTTAAATGCCATCGTGATATCATAAGACATCGAAGACAAGATCATCAACATTATATTTGAAGTTTTCTTGTTATTGTAGATTAAAGCATAGTTTTCTTATTATCATAGATTAAGAGTAATTGTTAATTAATCTTTGAATATTGTCATGATGTTTTTAATTCAATAGGTTAAGATTTCTTTTTTGTAGATTAGAAGTAATTATGAAGTTTATCTTAAGAATAGAGTTCACTTGCTTAATAGTTTATTAGTTACCTGTTAAGTAGTTTTTATTTAGTTTACTTGCTGTATAATTTCTAATAGGGTAGTTGCTTGCTTGTTTACTTGTTGTTGCTCATTGATTTTGAATAGATTAATTAGATACGTTTTCTATTGCTATTGTTCATTAAATAGATTAAATAGATGGACTGTTTTTTTCTCATTATATTGATTAAATTAAACTTGCTCAAAGTAGGGTTTCATTTGCTTTCTTAGGACAATCCATCGATCCATTGTTTAAAGGTTTCTTAGGGTAGATATTTTAAGTTCCTTGATAGGATTTTCTCATTGATAGTTCTTGCTTAAGTAGATTATCCCTTAGATAGACCATTTCCTTAGTTATACTTTACTTCCTCTAGATTTTCTGCCTTGGCACATATAGTGCTACAACTCTAAGTTTACTTACCTTCTGTTGACGATTTAATTGAGGGATTTTAGTGCATATAGAAAACCCATCAAGCAGCGTTGAGATGCCTCTATGTATATCGAGGTGAAAAAAAGAAGTGTCAAGGTCCAGTACGATAAGTATTTCTTTCCTCGGTTGTATGCTGAGGGTGAGTTGGTCCTATTGTATGATCAACCCAAAGAACCACTGGGGGCAGGTAAGTTTAATCCCATGTGGCATGGTCGTTATATAGTGTGATGTGTCTTAGAAAAAGGAGCCTATGAGTTAGAATATTATGAAAGGAATATGTTGGTCGAACCTAGGAATGGGATCTACTTGAAAAGATATTACGCTTGAGCCCCAAGCTTGGGAAATTTTTTTTGTATACTAATGTAATTTAGTGTATATATCTTTTTCCTTTGTTTTCATATTCAACTTGCTTATCGAGTTTTCCCTTGGTTGGTAGATGTCAATGAAGACTTCATTCTACCTAGGATTCACAGATGGAGCCAGTCGTCATACATAGAACTTAGCTTATGTCGCTTGGGTGGTTTACTCATCTAACGGTCTAATGGTTTCTTCAGGAGGCATATGCCTAGGGCCATCCATGAATAATGTGGCTGAATATAGCGTCGTTATAGAACTTTTGCACGATGCTCTCTCATGGGGTATTCTCTCTTTAGAGGTTCACCTGGATTCCCAGTTAGTAGTATGTCAGTTGAATGACAATTACCGCGTGCGTGATCTTACTTTACTCTGACGATACCTACGGGTACGTCTTTTAGAACGACCATTTGATTTTATTACATATTATCACATTCCTAGGATTTCTAATCATGTATCTGATTCTTATGATAATTTCGTTTTAGATTGGCATTTGTCACATAAATAAAGAAAGGAAAACCATCTCATCAATATACACATTGTAAAATATAAGTAAAGTCGAAGATCCCTTTTTATATATATTTAAAAAAATATGGTGTTTATATAGTACAAAATTGGGGCTAATACCCTCAATACACATATACATTTGGTACTACAATATCCATGACATCTACACCTATGGCGTCGGATGTGTGTCATGATAGAAAAATATGGCATTTGCAAGACGTCGAAAGAGTCATACCCAAGCTCTAGGCACACCAACCACTTGTCGTTGCATGGCTTCTAGCAGATACTCTACCTAAACCATGGGAATCCTATGATTCAAACGAGACAGGTTGCCATGCAAATTTTGTAGGACTCTCTCAGCTTCTCCTCTCACCACCTCGTCTCTTGGTTCCTTCGTCAATGTCCCGGAAACCCTTCCGGTTGTCTTGGACCCATGTCTGCGTTACACAAGTGTCTAGTTAGTACTTAAGCACCATCCAAAAATATTTTTTTTCTATTATACAAAAATACAAAAAAATGAAATATTTAAAAACGCTTGACATACCTATGTCACCGTAGGTGGACCCTGGTGGAAGTGGCATGTCTGGATATCCTCGTAAGTCTATCCCTGCATAGGGATAGTCATCTAGGGAAATGAACTGGCATTGCCACCAGTAGAAGAAATCCTTGTTGTAGGGTTTTGGCACCCTACCTCCCCCCTGCCATCTCATTACCTCGGTCCACTGTGCCATGGTTGGATCACGAGGTCCTCTTGAAATAATCTCGACTCTAGGTCCCAAACCTAGAACCTTCTCGAAGGAAAAACTTCATAAGATAGAGGCAAACCCAAATTCTTCTTACTCCCCTATTTGCACTCTATCAACTAGATCTTCATATTTTCCAGTAGTGAGGTACACCAGTCATATATTGTGGGTCTCAAACACTGTACTGCATAGAATATGAGTGTCCTCGATGCCTGGTGCAATGAGGATGAACCTGTGATCCTAGTCAATACGAGAACAACAATCTTCAGGCTGACATTGTTTATCGCTCGGATAGGGAGTTGACTCCCTACCTTCAAAGTCTTTTCTACACAGTGGGCATCAATGTACTCCTCTATTTTTCATTCCACTCCCTGCTCCTTGTGATTTGAGGTTTACAACCTTTCCCTGACATGATAATCTAGTCAAAAAGTAGATATCCTCTACTTCGATCCTCAATGGTTTCCCATCGAGGATGAATCTTTCACTCTCAGGGTCCCAGTAACCCACAAGCATATCAAGCAACCTCACATGGGCCCTCATTCCTTTGAGAGCCCAAAATGTATATAAGACACTTCTCTTCAAGGCTATTTGGACCCCCATATCTATATCCATAGCAACATTAACCTCCTTGTGCTCTCTTTCCCTCCATTCAAGAACCATCCTGCGAGAGGAAAGACAAAATTTGAGTTAGCAACCTTGGAAATCGTTATTTGTGTGCATGTACATGAGATGCTTCACTTACAGTCATGTATAAGGATGGGTATATGCATCCTATAGTTTACACAAGTGCGTATAACCCATCGTATATGTGACTCGATAAGAGACAGCCCGTGTACACCGAATTTCACAATTTACGCCCTAAATTAATCAAAATTTGGAACCTAATTTAAAAATTTAATCCATTGGAAATGAAGAGGAAGGGAAGAAGATTTACTTGGTTCAGATGGTTTTGTATTTCGTTGCTTGACGCTCTCGCAATCACTGGTTGAATCTTGGAGGTATTTTGGTCTAATTTTCACTATTTGGGTAAAAAATCAAAATGGTATAGTAATTTTTGGTTTTGTTACTATTTATAAACATTTTTTACCCACTTTCTATAGTTTCGAGCCATTTTTTCACCTAATGGACTAATACAAGGGTGGATTGAGTTGGTTTTTGTAGTTTTTACCAGGGATTCCTACGGATTTCAACGTTATATTAGTCATTCGTCACCACGGGCAGGTATTTTCACTACCCAACATATAGGATAGGTATCCATTCCATCATGCATTTTTACATTGTCCTATAACTGTCACTTTTTATACCTTAGGTACGAACCCATTTGTTACGACACATAACCTTCCATCTGCTATAAGTAGTGTCGTTATCAGGTGCTAGAGACTTACCAAACATGGGTTCCCTAGTTAGATCCTCTGCTTCATTTGGTGCCCATGCTGAGATTGTTTCCTTAGGACCAGGAGTCCCTTATAGCTAATACATGAATTTATGTTGAGCCTCATTTCCCACTCATAAACATGCTACCTTATACCCTGAGGACTCCCAACCGATTTTAATTTAATCTCTTTTCCAACTCATCTTCAAAAAGCAAAAATATCGCCAAGTGAACTTGTCTCTTTCACACTTGTAAATTGGATTAGAAAGGACATCTATTTTGGCACAAGTTTATCCCTTTTTCACACCAAATAGACTAAATGTCATAAAAAAGGACATTTTTTGGCGTTAAGTTGAGATTGCATCTCATGCTCTTGCTTGCAGTATTGATCCTATAGTCGGTTCTCTCTTTGTGTTATAAACCGTTTTCCTCAGCATTTATTTCATCCTCAACCAAGTAGATCCTCGTTTATATCCTTTGCAATTTGAACCTATACCTAGGAGGGAACATTCCCTTGAGTGTCCATCTCCCGCATGCATCTCCTTGCATTGAGCATAGGTATGTTCCACTGCTGGAACTAGTTTTGCTTACTTGTGACACTCGTTTCCTCCTCTGTATCATAGAATTCATTTGTCTATGAAAAAACAAAAAAATACGGGTGAGAAGGGAGTATTATCTCATATTAGCAGTAGTCATGTCACCTTTAAATAGAGCACAAAGTTATTGAGTCCATTTGTCACCATAATTTTGGGTTTAGCGTGGCCTTAGGAAGTTCAGCTCATTACAGAGTCTTCTCTACCGACTAGTTACTCTTCCAATCCCTATGGAGAATATCATTGATGCCTCTTGCATCTCATGGTTTCATCATCAAGTCTATTCTATCAGATTCTTCCATATGTCTCATGCTCTTATTCAAAGGAATTCTATTAACCTATGTCAGCCACTTCTCAAAACTCTTGACTTTGCATGTCAACCATACCCTTAGTTTGTCTCAGAGTCACATGATATTATAGTCCTATCATGCACCCTAGCCCCAATTTCATCATTGGTAGGTAATCATGAACCCAACAGTCGACATTTCATCATTGGTCGTTGACTGGGTGGTTTCCCTTGTGTTTGATGGAAATACATCTATTCACACATTGGGATTTGTGAAGTTACTTGGATTCCATTAGCCTTATTGGTTTTTTCCTCTCCTTTGTCAGTATTTTTCATCATTGGTTGCTATTCAAAGGGTCTTTTCGTGTACTTCTTTCACTTGGCACATGTGGAAGACACACAAGGTCATTGGTTCATGAACATGTTCTTCATCCAATTTCCACCAAATCATGAAGCTCCTTCTTTGTACCTCGTGCTGACTGATGAGAGATGCCTTGATGCTCTCCTTTCAGTGGGTCTCCTTCCATCGACTTTAGATCATCTATTCTGAAAACAGGACCTAGAGTCTTATGAGTACCTTGAGACTTGCAGTCATTAGTGGCAGGTTCTCTCACCATCAATAGTTGGGAATACATCAATGTCTCCTGATCGATAGATTATTCAGGTGTTCGACACAAACTCCTTTATTCACACTTGTAATAATTTACTCGGTTCCTTGATACCTACTTTCATTATCAGTAGGTTGTCTCGCATTTGTTAACAGTATACCTCAATGACCGGTAATCAAACCATGTCTCATTGTGTTCAACCTCAACTCCTTTATTCACATGATGTATACTTGCACCCTTGGCGGATTGTGTAGAAGAATTGAACACATCACTATGTGGCCACAACTTTCCTGAGCCACTGCTTCCTTTTCATTGGACCAATACCTATATGAATTCACTGATCATGGGAGATTAGATTGTACTCCATTGTATACATATATCTTCAGATTGGTTTTGAGACTGGTTCTACTGGGCCTTTTTCGTGACTATGGAAGCTATTTTCATGTAACCACATTTGTATTTTCCTATTCATGGCCACAGACACTTGTTTGGTATTTTTTCACATGGATCTGCAGTGTAATTCTATTGGCAACCAAGTATGCAAAGTCAGTGCAGAATGTAATGAGAAACTAGTTCTTCCAGTTGGTTCCCCATCACTCCACTTCTGGTTTGTTTATAATGTATTTTGGCCATGTAGATACTCCTCTGAACTCACACATTAGGGGGAATTTGTTATAGCAAGATTTTCCTCACCCTATGTAGTCTTTCACAGAAGGCCTTTTTCCATTCCCCCATGCAGACTTATCATCCCTATTTGTAAAATCCAGAGATAAAAATACAAAATTTTCCACATGTATGCACCTTGCCTATTATACAACATGCATATACACAGACTGCTCCACTAAAACCTGCATACATCAGGATTTGTGCAAAAAAATGAAAATTAATGTTGGGTTTCCATGTCACGATAGGAGATCTCTAATCCTTGTCCTTCCATATACTAGAAACGTTCCAACTCATCCCTTCAGTTCCATTTGAAGGATATAAATGGGCCAAATCCGAGCTTTGGAAAAGAGGAGAAAGAATTACACTTTGAGAGCAAAGTTACTCTGGAGAAATTATTTACTTCATATTGAGTCTACATCCCTTTGTCCTTTAAGTATGAACATAGTGTTCAACCCCTAAGCTCTTCCCTTATTGATTGAGAACCTCATTGTCTCTGTTAAGAACCAAATATCAATATAGCATAGAAAAACCTCAAAAAACGTACTCAACGCCTTGAAAAAGAGATAATTTTAGATAATAAGCCTCTTCGAGGGGGAAACCTCCTTTTACCCCACTTGAAATGTTCAAGTACATGATGATTCAAAATGAAAATGTCTCCTTGGTATATATAGGAGACTAGGAGGTATAATTACAACTAATGGCCTAAAGCCGACATAAATAAAATAACATTACTAATATAATATGCCCCAATTAAGGGGTAATGAGCCAATATTAGGGCTTAACATGCCCCTCCCCTTGAGAAAAGTGTTTTCCGCAATGCTTGAGTAACTCTGGATGCTTCTGTATAAAAGACTCATCTTCCCAAGTGGAATCTTCAGCCTGTAGTTTCCTCCATTTAATGAGATACTCTAAAATGGATCTATTCCTCAACTGGCGAATTCTTGTGTCGGTGATGACTTCAGGCTCCAATATGATTTTTCCTTCCTCGTCAAGTTCTGGAAATATAGTTTGAACTGGGATCTTGTCACCTATAACCTTATTTAAGCATGAAACATGGAAAACTGGGTGGACTCGTGAAGATGCAGGTAACTCCAATTTGTATTCCATAGTACCAATCTTTT
>JASDQU010014884.1:350981-367324 GCA_032191745.1 Picea mariana
GAATCACCTGAGCTATACTTCGTCATCCGGAGAGATGCCAAATAGATACATATTAGTCAGAAGACTGATTCCCATAATTTATGGGGTGATAACAGGGTGCACACAAGGAAACAATCAAGGATTGGTACCAATGTAAGCGGTTATTGCGCATAAGGTTTGGCGCATAACAGAAAAGTAGCCAACAACGAAAATACGAAGGACAGGGGGCACCAGTGGAACACTTCGATAAGTGCAGAGCACTATGGAAAATTTCACCCCAGAGGAATGGCCTCATCATTTAGTACATACCTTGGAGGGCATACCATAAAACTAGTATACAGACCAGGAACTATGTAGAGGAACTACGAGCTGAACAATATTGCAGCAGAATTTTACAATCCCTTTCTCATTTAAGCATGAGAACCCTAACATAGATGCAAGACTTAAACAAATAATAGGGGTGATATCAGAATAGACAGATAGTGAAAGAACTGTTTTCATGCTACCATGTGCAGGAAGACATACCAAATGAAGAAGATCCATGCTATATTCATATTGAGGAAGCAGAGGGAGAAAGAGAAGTGGAAGGTTCACCTCTAGAATCAGAAGTAATTGATGCGCCGATCAAGGTAAAAAAATTCAACATTGGGACAGTTGAGAATCCCAAAATGGCTAGCATTGGAGACTACTGGGATGAGCAGACAGTAGAAAGCATAACATAGTTACTGCGCGAGTAAAATGACCTATTTCTCACAATGTTTACATAAATGAAGGGCATAGATGGAGAGATAGGTGAAATGAAGATACCACTCAGAGCTGAGGAAAGAGAGATTAGACAACGACCATATAGACTAAACCCAATCTATAAGCAAAAAGTTAAAGATGAGATCAATAGAATGCTCAAATCCAGAATCATAGAACCCATGGAAGAATTAGAATGGCTAAGCCTGATGGTATTTCAGGAGAACAAACAAGGTGAGATATAAATCTGTGTTGACTTGAGGAATTTGAATGATGCATTCCTACATGACCCATTCCCTACACCCTTCACAGATCAAGTGTTGGAGAACATAGGAGGACAGGAATTTTACTCATTCACCGACGGATTTTCAGGATACCACCAGATCAAGATAGCATAGGAAGATAGATACAAGACCACTTTTTCTATAGAATGGGGATCCTACCAGTACACGGTCATGTTGTTTGGACTAAATAATTCACCAACAATATTTTCCAGATTAGTCATAGCTGCATTTAAAGAATTTATCCACCTGTTTCTATAGGTATACTTGGACAATTGGACAGTCTATAGCTTGTTGAAATACCATGTAGAGGTCTTGCGGCTAATGTTAGAAAGATGAAGGTAGTGTTAGATATCATTAAACATCAGGAAGTGCATTTTCAGAACACCGTTTGGGATACTATTGGGCCACATAGTATGAAAGCAAGGTTTACTAGTAGATCCTGCAAAAATTGCAGTAATCATTAACTTTCCACCACCAAAAACAATTCATCAACTAAGAGCGACATTGGGACACATAGGATACTACAGAAAATTTATCAAAGGGTACGTTCAACTCATTGCGCCAATGGAGAAATTATTAAGGAAATATACAAAGTTTCAGTGGAATGAAAAGTGTCAACACGGTCTGGATATGTTTAAAGAAAAAATGGTCATCGCGACAATACGAGTATTCCCAAACTGGGAGAAGACATTCCACGTACATGTAGATGCATCAGCCATAACACTTGGAGCTATTTTGATGCAGCCATGAGTAGGGGATTTGGATCATCCGATAGCATTTGCAAGCAGAAAATTGTCAGAGTCAGAGAAGAACTACAACACTACAGAGAGGGAAGGCCTAGCTATGGTCTATGTGCTTCAGAAGTTCAGAATTTACTTACTGGGAAAACATTTTAAGATGTTCACAGATAATTCAACCCTTAAGTACCTAGTCAACAAGCCAGTGTTGGGGGTGATAATCTGTTGATGGTTACTATTGTTTCAAGAATTTGATTTTGAAGTAATAGTCAAGACAGAGAAGCTAAACGCAGGACCTGACCACCTATCAAGGGTCACAAACGGAGAGGAACCTACAAATTTGGAAGACAACTTTCCGGATGCGTAGTTATTTTTCATTCCATATCATCGATTAATACTTCACAGAAATCATCCAGTACTTGAGTACAGGGACTAAGCCACGGGAATATAACACTGCACAAAAGAAACACTTGGTATTCTGGGCTGCAAACTATCAGTTGATTGCAGGAAACTTATACAAAATGGGCGCAGATAGCATCTTGAGAAGATATGTGCTAGAACATGAAATACCAAGTATTTTAGCAAAATCCCATGAGGGAATAGCAGGAGTACATTACGCAGGTAGAGATACCATGTAGAAGGTATTACGCGTAGTACTATGGTGGTCAACCATTCAAAGAGACTCGAAAGAATAATGCCATAGATGCAATGTCTGTCAGAGGGTTAGTAAACTGAATATAAGGGACGAGATGCCATTGTGACCACAAGTAACTTTTTATGTATTCAAAAATTGGGCAATAGAATTTGTGGGACCAATTAACCCACCAGCAAAGAGGACATGAGCAAGTTACATTATCACCACGACAAAATACCTGACAAGATGGGAAAAAGTAGCACCAGTCAAAGATTGCAGTGTAGAAACAACAACACACTTCCTATTTGAGCAAGTGATCACTAGATTTGGTTGCCCAAGGATTTTTTTGAGCAACAAAGGCACTCACTTCATTAAAAACACTATTAAGGCTATGAATGAGGAATTTGAAGTCCATCATCAAAAGAGTACACCATATCACCCGCAAGTGAATGGAACAGTAGAAGCCTTTAACAAAATCCTTGAAAATTCACTGACAAAGATCTGCAATGTGAATAGGGACGATTGGGACCTAAAAATACCAACAGTATTGTGGGAATATATGACCAAATGAAAGAATTTGAAAAGACACATGCCATTCAGATTGTTATATGGAAAAGAAGCAGTGGTTCCATCAGAATTTCTGGTACCTAGTCTGCGCGTAGCAGCGATTACGAACATGACAGAATGAGGCACAATGCAGAATAGGTTGAATCAATTGATGATTATGGAGGAATATAGGATCCTAGAAGGGTTCCACCAACAAGTTTAGAAATCAAGGGGCATATCTTGGCATGACAGACATATCAAGAAGAAAACCTTCAAGGACGGATACTTAGTGTTCATGTATGACAGTAAATCCATTTAGCATCTGAGAAAACTCAGAATGCACTGGTTAGGACCATATGAAGTAAACCATGTCACATATGGGGGAGATGTATAGTTGAAGGACTTAGGAGGCATAGAAATCAGAGGGATGATCAATGGAAGTTGACTAAAGTTGTACAAGGATAGTCGACCACCCGCAACTTGAAATTCACTGCACATTTTGGAAGAAAAAAAAAAAGATATAGTACAGGATATCAAAAAGTACCAACAAAATCATAGTGCACCGAAAGGAGAAGGAGAATGCACACTTGGAAATATGAAACTGATGGAGATAAGGCCAAAGGTCAGTTCAAAAGGAAAACAAGCAAGAAAGGAGGCTACGACAAAAGAAGCGATAAGTGACAAAGGCTAGCAGAATTGAATGCCATAAACAACTGATGGGACGCCGCATTAATCACACCAACTGGAGATGATGAGGGAAATTAATGGCAAGTATAAAGGAACCGACGGTTCATTGAATCCATAATCGCAGTAACGTCTTTGACAAGATTCACACAATGCCCATACAAAGCAAGGACGTGGGAGAAAAAATCTCATTGAGAAATTGGAAAAGGAACAGAATGAGGGAGCATAAGCAATAGAGGGTAAAGGTTTCATAGTTTACAGATGTTGCAGAGGCTACTGAGCTCGACAAATGACAATTTTTTACCACCATGGCACCACCTAAGGAGGGAGACCTGAGCCAGACTACCAGACAACCCGAAGTTAGGACCAGATCACAATTGCAGTCATAGGGAAGAGAAAAACCACCATCTCAACCACTAGAAGTCATCAATGTGGATGAAATCCCATCACCGGATATAACAATGGCAAGCCCCACATGCATTGAGGAAGAAACCCAACAGACAACACCTGCGGGCATGGACATTGATGGGCCAGAAGAAAGGTAGGGCCGACAAAATGAGGACGCAGGAAGACAAGTGCAAACAAAAAACCCCATAGAATCCCAGAGAGTTAATGGGACGACTCCAAACTGGGAAGAAACGACTGTGCCAGAAGAATCACAGACAACCATGTAGGAACAACCATATAAAGGAGCAGTGGAACATGTCATTGGCCAACCAGAGAAATATCCTGAAGAATGAACAATAGAGGTTGGAACCTCAAGTAAGCCACCATTGCAAAAGGAAAAGAAGATGGTACCTAGGTCACCGGGCATACAACCCACTGCAACAATTGTTTTTCCACGCATACCAGAAGGGGTATGTGTAAAAGTAGATTTGTTAGGTTATGTAGAGAAATTGAGGTACTCAGACTATGATGTAACAGACACAGACAAGTTCCCAGAGTTTGCTAAGAAATTCTACCTACAAACTGTGGGTATAGATCCCTTTGGGGAACCAATTCATCAACCATTCCAGTGGGCATCAGGACTAGCCAAAACTGGGATTTTAGGTCTATTGGACCTACCACACTTTGGAAGAGGCCAGTATGCAAACAGTTGTGTCAAGCAGTTGATGGAGGTCACACATGGTGGAGATCTGTGGTTGGGCCAGCTCGTCTCAATAAATGTAGATCTCAATGCACACATCATAGGGATGCCAAAACAGGGCATGGATCCTGCATAGTTCCTTGAGGACAAAAAAAAGGAGAAATCACTGGCCGAGGAGATGAAGAAGAAATATGACACTGAGAGGGGGTCACGTGGAATCATTATCGAATGGATTAGTGACATCACGACAAGATTGGACACAAAGATTATGGCATGAAAGTGATCAAAAAATTCCACAAGGAGGAAGTCCTAGCCGGGGTTGTCCCAGCTGCAGCATAATGTGCCGAGGGCACCACACTCGGCTGGGCCCCTTATTTGTTGAATCTGTTCTTAGATGACTGCAAGGATGCGCAGGATCTCGGAATAGAATTTCATTATTCATGGCTACTCATCCTGATAGCCATTATGGGATGGAAGGAGCTGAAGTATCCATATTTCACCACTAGACCCAAATCCTGCCATGGAGTGTGATACTTATCAATTGGATCCACTTAAGATGCCAATAATAGAAGGATGAATGTAGAAATATTCGAAGGATATCTCTGTGACCTACATGACACCATCACAAACACTTGGAGGAAAACACTGGAAGTTGTTGCACACTATCATGGCATATCCAACTTCAAAGCCACTAGACATGCGATGTGGATCCAGGCATGGAAGGACTCCGACAAACAATGGATACAACTACACTACTGCATCACGGAGGGGAACATACAAATGGCCATTAAGGATTGGGAAGATGAATGGAGGATTCCAGTCCTCACTCGAGAAATACCTGCAAAGATAGAGGAGGAGGAGGTAAGACATAAAAAAAAACATGCTGAGGAGGAAGGGAAGGAACAGACACATCCCCAGGAAGTCATGGTGCCCAAGAAACCAAGGACATGTCAGAACAATCCACAACAAAAGAAAGGGGGGACGTCCAAGACAGGAGTCCACACGGGGAATAAGAACAACACACAGGAACCCCAAGTAAAAAATAAATAGGCTGAGGTAGCACATGGGACTACATCAATTCCTACTCCATAAGAGCTAGGCCAGACTAAGCGTCCATCCACCCATATGGGGGGTGCGTGCAAGAAAATGAAGGCACATAGAATGCCTCCAGAATACACGATCACGAAGGATGGTGTAGAAATGGTGGCCCAAGTGGTCCAGGATCGCACATTCGAGGATTTTCAGAATGATGTGCACCAAAGGGATAGAATTGAAGAAGATCTAGAATACATGCGGTATCTCCTCAGGTAGATCGGGGAAGCGTAGGCAGTCGACAACATCATTGAATTAGGGCCGTCAGCATCACAGATAGGATGAGAACCTGGAGCAAGCAAGTGGGACACACTTCGGACGATAACAAAGCCAATTTTAACATTTTATGTCACACCCAACACGTTGTGCATGGATGAAATCATGGGGTAGACACCCCTAAAGGACTTGGCTCAACTATAATTGGTATTGTCACAGATACCAACCAAGGCCTTGTATAAACTGCAGGTCGGTGTTACACAAGAATTATAGTCTCGTGCACGCATAGATACATCATAATTGCAATAGGTAAAGGATAAAAGGGACGAGATGGAATTGGTATTTGAGTAGGCTAAGATCGAGAAAAAAGAAGAAAAGGAATGCATGAAGGGACTGGAGCAGAAATTGGTCGTAGCCTACGAGAATATTCCAAAGGATGTGTAGACGGTCGAAATCACAACGACATAAAAAATTGATCAGATTGTGCAGAAAATTGATCAATACCAGCAAGAGATCGAGACTCTCTAGGAGTAGCTCACACCTACCACTCCACTGGAGGTAAGGGAGAAAAGGAAATAGGAGGCAACATAGCAGATACAAGAGATAGAACGATAATTCCACGCAGCGGATGACTTGTTCGAGAAAGCAACACAACTCTGGACAAAGCTGGAAGAGGATCACCAGGTCTAGAAGTGAGACCAAGAAGGAGAAAGGATAAGCGCAACTATCCAAGACATCAAGAAGAGGCAAAATACAATATCGATCATGGAGTGCGTCAAATGGGTGCAAGACATGAAGAAACTGTAGGTAGAACTCATAATTGTGCAGATGTAGAAAAAGGAGGACCAGGCTCAAATGGAACCGCTGTAGGAGTGAGAAACAGAGGTCATTTCACATGTAGAGGAAGCTAAAACGTACATGGCACAAACCCAGGAAGAATGTACAAGGTTGGTTAGTGACACGATTTCATTGTAGGTATTGAACGCACTCAAGGAGAATACCGCGTAGGCACAAACACAAGCAACAAATCTCATGGATAAGTTCCAAGAGATCACTAGGGAGATCGACGAAGCACACATGATTTAGGTGGCTTGAGACAAGCCACATGTCAGTGTTGGGGGTCTGTTGGAAGTAGGCCAAAGAGAAAATAAAGGCTATTTTGGGAAGAAAGGCATGCACGAGGAAAGTTACAGATGGAAGGAAGAGCAGCACACACCCATGCATGGAATACCTAATGACATTAGGGTTAGGGTTTTTGTAATAAATTGTAATGGCTGATGAGCCAGAAACATACAAATATATATACCTAGGTCTCATAGCAGGATCTGGAGTCGGATATAGAGGATTCGATAGAGCGGAGATAGAGAGACCTTTTAGGGAGTTTTGGAGGAACACTACTGTAATCTGATACCCTTTTGTAAGTTGTTGAGCTATAGAGGAGTAAGGAGGGTAGATATTGAGGGTTAGATCATAGGCTAAGGAGCTTGGTGTGATTTGTTCCACCTCATAATAGATCTCTACCCAATTGAGGATGAGTTGTAAAGCATGTGGCATTGTAGTTTTGGAACTACCATAATAGAAGAGCTTGAGAGCTACATCTTTGTGGACATAGATGAACCACAATAAAACCTGTGTTATGTGATTAAATTCTTGTGTCTCTTTTACTGTTTATGACTAGATATTARCATAATGAATGGATGAGTTGATTATATTACATGCATAATCATGAATGATAGTATATTTCTTTAATAATTTAAAAATAACTCTCAATGCACACTTCTTAGATCTCCACTCAATCCTAGACTACAAACACCTGAGTATTGCATCACCCATTAAGACTATCTCGGGTGAGATTGCACAGTGTACTCTGTGCGCTGCGTTGCCTTCTGGTTTACCAGGAGGGATGATAGTTTTAGAGGCTTTGTTGGAACCCCAATAGACTTGAACCTGGGTCAATCATGTTAAAGGTATAACTCAGATACTAAACATATAGGTTCATACTCTTCTTATCGGATTCTCATTTTGTGATTGTCAAAGTAAATATGGGGACGAGAACCAATAACCAAGGTGAGTTAAAAAAAAAAAATTCCCTTCTCAATGTGCAATGAGTCGAGATGTGCTAGCCTTGGAAGTCATGTGGGACTCCAAATTAACAATTAATTGGATGGATGATGTTACCTGTTTATAAAATTATATGGACTTGATATCTCTTGGAAAGTCTTTAAAATCTATTTTTTCTATTTTTCATCATATTAGTTACATGCATGTTTACAGGTACCATAATACCATTGTTGAATCCTTGTGTAAAGAATCCCTTAGTCTATTTCAAAACCATATGGTCTTGGAATAATTTTCTGGTGGGGAGTTGATTTCCCATAGGGAAGGAAACTATCTTGATATGTAATACCTAGAGCTTTGTAATTTGTCTTGTTAATACTTTTTTTTCTTAGATGTACTTTGGAGTGCTATTAATTTTTCGTATACTTTCTGGGTGACAGACTGGTTTTTTTTTAAGGGTTGGTATCCTTTGTAGAAAAACTATATACAAGACCAAGCAAACAATTAAATTATTTGTGACCAATCTAGCATTATGTTATTAGGAGAAATAATACCACACATCCATGGGAAAAAGATAAACATATTTTATTATTATAAAAATCAGTGGTTGCATATTATGTACCACTAAACAAACCTACCACATGTCAAACATGTCTCTTATGCTTTTGTTTATTTATTGTGTTTATGAACATCCTTTTCAACCTTGAATCTATTAAATATTGATATAGATTCATCCTCTCACTTCCTCTATCAAGCACAAAGAGGGATCAAATATGTTCAACATGAAAATCATTTTCAAGTTTTTTCCCCTCTAAATATTTATTTAAGGACATCATTGAAATATATTTTTTTATTAATATTTTTAAATGCTACATGTCAACTCCATGATAAGCACAAAATTACACATCCCCTCCTACTGGATTGTAAAAAGTATGTCTTGATTTAATTAAAAAGGATTAAAAAACAATGTATACAACTCTTCTTGTTTAAAATATCCAAGATTAAAATGAATCTATTATATTTTTTTTTTGTAAGTAAGAAGGGTTCTTTTTTATTTATAATTTGATAAAATATACATCAATAACAGAATGGCCGTGTGACCTAGATAGACATATTTATGCAACTAGACTGCTAGCCTGCCCAGAGGGAAACCGGGACAACTTCTAAAAATACAACAAAAACTACATCTATAAAAGTATGTCTTCTCTATACTACCTAAGCCACCTAACTTATGACTGTAAAATACTATTATGACTCCTAACAGACCCAAATAGAAAAACATAAAAATTGTAACTGAATTATTCATCTAGTGCGTCCATTCTCTGAGAGAGTTTTCTTAATTCACCCTCCTGTTTATTGATTCTCTAAGCGATAAGAGTTTTAACATGCCAGTAAAGTTTAATAGTCAAGAAGAATTTTGAATCATGGTTTCTGGTGCACTCCAGGTCCTGAATGACCTTCCTGACTTTTCTATCAACCTCCCTATCCTCGATGCGAACTCTGACCTTCCTCACTTCTTCCTCCATACCAGCAATGAAATCCTGCATCGATTTATCAATGTCATCCTGGTAGTGCTCGACTGCATCCTCGACAACTATGTATTGTTTGGTTTTATTCTTAGATTCCTTACCATACTAATGATTTCGAGACTCCATAACTACCAGGACACCTACAAAATAACCTCTAGATATCCTGCGATTGAGCCTGAGTGCCTCCTATTCCATAATCCACCAAAGAAATGAACAATCAAACCCCCATACCAACCAATAATTATGCTTCATCCTAGACTGTATGCATTCCTTATGAGAATTTCTCCATACAAAACCATGATGGTCCCCGGGACAAGGTTGAACTCCACTTCATTGGTCATTAATGATTTCATAATGGTCAAGCGAGGGAGGATAAGGAACCGTGTACTGTACGTCTTGAATGTTTGGATCAACATTCATACTCGGAGTAGGTGGTACGAGTGGAGGTGAGAGAGAACTAAACAATCTAGGCATCAATGCTATAGACAAGAACCCCTACATAGGTACATGCCCCTCCTCACGTGTGCCACCTGCATGGCTGTCAATGCCATTTGTCACCCCATCCGGGTGAAATGAATTTATTATATTATTTTTAATCTATTTTTAAAAATTAAATATAAAATATATTAATGTTAATTATTTACAATTTTTTTAAAGGAAAATCTTAAGAATAAGCTTTTGGGCACTTTTTTTCTCACTAACTACCCAAAGAATATATTAAAAAATAATAGAATAGATTTGGGTGTCTAACTATCCAAAGAATGTCATATATTTGTTTCATGATTTTATTAATATTAAAATGAAACATAATACTCCAATTATTTAATCTAATGTAGATATCAAATGCACAAATGTAGCCACTAGACAACATTACACATTCTAGCATTCCCCCTTAATGTTGACTTGAGAAATGAAAACATGATCAAAGGAGGATGACATTACATATTATTTCCCTTTGATGTCAATTTTGAACATCCTTAATAAGGCACATAGTGCTTCCATCAAAGATAAGATATTGATGGAGTGATGAAGAAACCATTGCCAAACTATAATCAAATATTGATAAATATGTAGGGAAGCGTCTGTTAGCACATAGAATTTGCACTAGAAATTTGGTTATTTTTACAGTCTATTTTGCAGCACTGTGAATTAAGAGATTCTGCAGCACCAACTTCCTCAAGCACCAAGTTTCAACAGTTTTTATGAAGCAAGAGCACTTAATCCTACATATGAGTCAAATAACTCAATATTCATTCATTCCCATCATTACCTTTTTGTCATGCTAAAGGATTTCAAATTTCTCCTAACTCGACGCTGCAAAAACTCGCATTTTCAGAATGTGCTGCAAAAACTCTGTTCTAGGATTGATGAACTGGTATTTTTGGCCAATTGATTTCCAGGAGGATTTTCAGGTGACCCAGGATGAATTTTAAAAATTAAAAGGAGGTTATTTTCAATCACATACCCAAGAAAATTAACCTTTTTCATTTTTCACACAGGTGTCATGGATTGGGATATTCGAAGGAATCTTTAAGCCCTATTTTTCAGTTTTCAAGATTTCATGTTTGAGACATGTTTTAGTGACACGTATTCCGGCCAGATGGAGATGAATTTCAAGAAACCAAGAGAGGTTTTTATTTAGAATGAGCTTATATACAAAAAACATTCTCATATTATACAAATCTATTATAGTTTTAGAATTACAAGTGGCGTTTTGAAGCCTATTTTTCATAATTTCGCCTCCTGAAAAGTAGGAAATTAGTTAAAACGTGTCATTTTTTGTTTGTAACTATTTCTATTTTGGGAAAGATGATGGAATTAGAATTGTAATGTTATAATCCCTATCTAGGATATAATATATGAATTAGAATTCATTAGGGGATTGTTCTGGGAGCTGCCTAGGCTCTGCTCAACTTTTGGGGAGGAAAACCCCCTGCAAATGTAATGAAGGTCATGTCTATTTCTTTGTGAGATTAATACAACAAGCCTGTTTATGGCCTAAGATTCATCATGGTGCTTATGTTCAGTCTGTCTTTTCCCTGTTTTATTTTTTTATCTTACAACAGGTTTCTAAGAGAAGTATGACTGGAATTCATCCTTGTTTGGTGCTCCTTTCACCATAGAATAGGCTTGTTGTCTATTTCTGATTCTATGTTCTAGAATTCATCCATTGTTAGATGCTTTGTCTTAGTAATCAGTTAAGTTTTATATATTTATGTTTGTTGTCTTAGAATTCACCTATTGTTTGATGCTCTATTTCTGCAACCATATTTAGTTGTTTATTCTTCTGCAACTACATGTAGGGATTCACCCATAGCTAGGTGCCTCTTATGTAGTGGTTTTTGTTTATGTGTTCATGGTTTCCTTCCAGAATTTATCCTTGGTTAGATGCTATGTTTGGTTTCTTTCCTCTTGTCTTCCTTCTTCTAAATCTTCCATAAGAGATTCATCCTCCATTAAATGCCTCTTATTACAATGGGCTTTCCTCTTTTTCAGACCACCTCTACATCATTTTAACCTGTTGAATAAGGTGCCTACTTTGCCTCAGTGTTTCAGGGAGGATTTCAAACTGTGTTAAGCTATAAACCATTGAATTTCATGCCATGACTCCAATTCCCAATGGTTCTTCCCCCTTGTTTGTCCTCTCAACTACCACCTTTTAATTTTTTCTTTTTTTTTCTTTATACAAATCTGGCCATTGAGCATACCGCTAAGTTGCCACCGTAGTGACATTGGGTGGGAGACTTGAGGAGAGAGCCCTCTTTGGACTGAAGGAGGCCAACATTATAGTCTAAATATTGGTTTAAATGGTTACCTTTGTGACTGTCTGCTGCAACCTTGGGAAAATTATAGAGTGATAACATATTGGCATCATTGTCGGGGACCGATTAGCCTTATTTTCCCTGGGCAGAACGACAAAGCATCATATTTGATTTTTTATGGTGAACAGATGTCAGGAACATACAAGTTTGGCATCATTCACCATGGTGACTCCATATTGAAGAAATCCAGCATTCCACATTTTCACAGGCCAGTGTACTCAGATTTAAATCATAAATTGCAGACTCCAATGTTTCAAGATGGCCTCGTCATCAAAAAGGTATTCTCCTATGAACAGGTCTCATATTCTTGGTTTCCCCAATCCCATTCCTAATATAGAATGGAAGACATACCTACCTAATTTTAAAGATCATAAAGGAGATGATGTTGCTTTCCATTTGGTTAAATTCTACATGCACATATGTAGGTTTAAGGTTCAGTTTCATGAGGATTTTTTGATGAAAATGTTTATGGCTACATTAGAAGAAAGAGAACGATCTTGGTATGAGAGATTACCTCATGCTACAATCTGTTCCCTCCAAGATTTCTATTCATTTTTTTGTGAAAATTATAAGGACATCCATAGATCTTTAGTGTTGGTTGAAGAGTTTTGTGGAAATATTGATACCCTTTTTCATCTCCTAGGAATTGATGTCTATGATGAGGATTTATTGGATCATGAAGTCAGAGAATATTTCTCTTAATTATTTTCTCATCAGGAACATAACTCATAACATAACTATCATTTTCAGTAGCCTATAGACTCCCTTTTGAATGATAGTGAAGTAGACCAAGACCTTGATGCAGGCAACCATTATTCTTCTCTTGAAACTGATGAAATTGATGAAAAATATGAACATTCCACTCAATTGCTTGATGTGCATGATCAGATTGATTACATGGACAGTGCTCCTGAACAATCAAATACAAAACCTGTAGCAGAGAAAATTAGTTTTCATCCATCCATGGAGAGAAACCAGCTTGTAGCTCATGGTTTCATCACTAAAAACCAGGAAGAGGTTGAATATGATGAAGGTAACACTTTACCTCTTTATTTTCAAGATTTTGATATTATGAGAATAGGTCTTAAAGTCATGAAACAAGTAGAAAGTCAGAATGGCTCATGGATCATTTCAATCCATTCAGTCTCTGATTCCTTGTATCAAGAAGAACATGCTTCCCCTATTTCATTTGACAATAAATATCACTTACCCATGGAAACCAATAAAGAGCATCAATATTTGTTGACCATGGAGGAAAGAAAGCAGTTTTTATGTGAAGGATTCAGTGATTTTCCTCTTAAGCTTGATGACAAGGCCATGAGTAGGGAATTTTAAGAGGCTATGCATGAACATCCATTCATTGAGCATGAGGAGGAGGAACATGACACAAACAAATTCCATGATATGCAAGAAGGCCAACAGGAAATCCACCAACAACATTCTTGTCAAGAGTTATATCCTCAGGAAAGACATTTAGTTATTGACTCATCTATTTCTTTTCTTGATTCTTTATTTCAAGAGGATGTTATAGGGTCTGATTTATTTCATCACGAGGATAGTGTGATAGCCTGTTATAACCAAGTGCCTAACTTACTAGCTGTCATATTCCACAATCCTATTGTTGACAGTCCAGTGTACCATGATTTTCCAAATTTTGATGACTACGAGGATGTTTTCCCTGAACAACTAGTTGTCCCAGCTATTGTACTAAGCCCCTCAACCATTAATAGTCAAATAGCCATGAATTCTCCTTTGTATGATGATTATGAAGATGATTTCTCTGAACAGTCATTTAAATACCTTATATCATAGAAGTACCCTTTCCATCAAAGAAACAATAGCTTGTTTCAACCCTCATGTCATATTTTTGTTGCTGAAAAAGATGATAATCTAAGTTTGGAAGGTGAAAACCTGAGAAATTGGGACCATAAGCCAAGATATGATGAATATCCCTCGCAATCATAAGATGAGATAGAAGAATGCAGTTTCCCAAGCCCTTCTGATAGTGATGAATTTCCCTATCAATCCCATATTTCTCTTGAAGACACAATCTCAGTTTCATCAATCAATCAAGATCAAATGTCATGTGAGCATATGGGAGAGGTTGAAATTAAAGAAAGTCGAGCATCCCTAATCCATTTTCCTAATACACCTCATGACCAGGAGAAAACCAAGGCCATATGCATTGACAATGAATTAGAGAAACCAGCATGCTGGAGCCTTTTGATTAATGCACCCGAAAGCAGTGATCAAATCAGAGTTTGTTGTTTTGAGAATGAGTCAGAAAATCAGCAAGAAATGCAACAACCAATCACAGTGGAGGAAGGGACTGATGCAGTACTTTTCCTTTTTACACAAAGCATGATCACATGGGAAAGTATTGATTATGCTTTTCAGGATCCATTTGCAGCCTGTCTGCAAGCAGTAAGTGAGCCTAGGCTCACTGATTTCTTCAATGGAAAGTGTATTTCCAAATGTTTCTTTGAAGTTCCTTTAAGTAGACATTATCTCTGGTGCTTAAGGAAGCACATTTCAAAGCTTCAAACAATTGAAAAAATGTTGAAATGGATTCACTGGTTGTCTCGTGTTACTTTAATGCTTCATTTTCCCAGTAATTAGAGTAGTTGTTGTTGATTAAGGTTGGCTATCATTGATGTTAACCCTTGAGGAAAGACCCGTAGCACAAAGGTTTGGGTAATGGACCCAATATTGTTTGATGCAAACATGACTCATTATTGTTTTTCATGGTTGATAAGAAGTAAATATGGATGAAATCCAAAGTGGTCCCCTTGTGGTGAAATCCCTCACGGGAAGATGCTTTGCAGATTAAGAGAACCCATGCTTAATTGTGGAATAATGAGATGAAGGAAAATGAAATTTTCAGGTAAAATATCCTAGATGGATAGTTCTTTTCATTCCATTTCTGACGGTATATGGAACGTCACATAACTCCTCATGGTTAGAGAGTTATGGCCATGAGAAGTTGGAGACCCAAGGTTTGGGTAATGGACCCAAGTTTGTTTGATGGATAACAGTATATGTTATGATATATTTTCAGATAATACTATTCTATATGGATAGTAAATGTCATTCCATTTCTGGTGGTATATGGAATGTCACATAACTCCTCACAGTTTGAGAGTTATGGTCTTACGAAGTTGGAGGACCCGTATATGTCATCTAGAAGCCCCAAAAGGTCAAAGTAGTCAAAGTGGTTTAAGAGATTTTAAAAGGTAAATAATAAAGTGAAGTAATGAGTGTATTATAATTCAAAGTGAATACAAAATAAATTATTTCAATAATAAATTTAATGGAGAAATTAGAAGTGGGTTAACCCTAAAATAAGGAAAGTGGGGCCAAGTGACCTAGAAGATGTTTTTAAGGAAGCTACTTGGAGAGTATAGATAAGAGGCAAGGCACTCTCATTTTAATCACACTTGCGAATATTGAATATATATAGGTGTCTGAGGTAACCAAGTATATCTAAGATGATATTTTGAGGGAAGGTGAATAAAATAAGGCTGAAATGCAAGGAAGGATAAATTATTTTGATGGTGTTTTCTAAGGTATGTTATTTACAAGTCATCTCACCATTTTCGCTATAACATTTTTTCTATAATGATTCATACTGTGAAATTTATATTCCATTGATAAAACATATCCAAGTATTTTTGGTAAAAAAATCATCTTGCGGGTCATTGTATTTTTGGAGTTACACTCCGTGGAAAATAGGGTTTGTGGCTAGTCCTGAAACTAGTCAAAAATAGGTGTTTCGGGTAAAAACGTCATAACTTATTCATAACATATCAAAATTTAGTGAAACCAAATATGTTGGTTAGAGTACCATATTTAGTATTCCTTGTAATAGTTTCAGATAAATTCAACAAATATTCCGTGCGGGGCACTCTCTACAAGGTCGCTCTTTAGAATAAGA
>JASDQU010014884.1:367344-391905 GCA_032191745.1 Picea mariana
AAAAGGTAAATAATAAAGTGAAGTAATGAGTGTATTATAATTCAAAGTGAATACAAAATAAATTATTTCAATAATAAATTTAATGGAGAAATTAGAAGTGGGTTAACCCTAAAATAAGGAAAGTGGGGCCAAGTGACCTAGAAGATGTTTTTAAGGAAGCTACTTGGAGAGTATAGATAAGAGGCAAGGCACTCTCATTTTAATCACACTTGCGAATATTGAATATATATAGGTGTCTGAGGTAACCAAGTATATCTAAGATGATATTTTGAGGGAAGGTGAATAAAATAAGGCTGAAATGCAAGGAAGGATAAATTATTTTGATGGTGTTTTCTAAGGTATGTTATTTACAAGTCATCTCACCATTTTCGCTATAACATTTTTTCTATAATGATTCATACTGTGAAATTTATATTCCATTGATAAAACATATCCAAGTATTTTTGGTAAAAAAATCATCTTGCGGGTCATTGTATTTTTGGAGTTACACTCCGTGGAAAATAGGGTTTGTGGCTAGTCCTGAAACTAGTCAAAAATAGGTGTTTCGGGTAAAAACGTCATAACTTATTCATAACATATCAAAATTTAGTGAAACCAAATATGTTGGTTAGAGTACCATATTTAGTATTCCTTGTAATAGTTTCAGATAAATTCAACAAATATTCCGTGCGGGGCACTCTCTACAAGGTCGCTCTTTAGAATAAGAYAGAATTCAGCAAGGTATGCCATTTTTGCTATAACTCATTTTATAAGAGGTTCCAAGTAGTGAAACCTGGAGGAATTTCATAAAACACACTGAAGAACATTGTGTATCAGTTTCATATCTTTTTACATTACAGGTACAAATTTATTATTACTTCAAGTTAGGGTTGTTGACTAATCCAAAACTAGGCATGTGAGACTAAAGAAAAGTTTGATGAAAATGCTAGTCTCTTGTTGTTGAATTTAAGGAAGTTTTGAAAGAATGTGATAATATACACCAGGTCTATCACAGAGCTACAATTCATATTTGGATGATGAAATTTATGAGGGATTTTGGTTGAGGTACATGTTGAGTACATGGTTGAGACAAGTAGTTGATCAGTTGGCACATACATGAGGTGTATAGTTGATGATGTTGGTACATATTGATGAGTCATAGTTGATGAGTAGTTGAAACATGATTGGTACATACTTGGTACATGGTTGGATGCACTTGTTTATGGTACAAGTTGATTACAAGTTATTTGGTACAAGTTGGTGCATGCTTGATGCACTTGTTTATGGTATAGGTTGATTACAGGTTGAGGTACAGGTTGATGCATGGTTGATGCATGGTTTAGATTTATTGGTACAGGTTTACAGTGGTATATCTCACAGTGACATGTTGATAGTGGTTCCATCATTCTACTTCTACTTTAGGGTGGCAGGACGGTGCAAGGACAGGTGGTTGTAGCCACCTTCCAGTTGTAGACGGAGAACATAGGGGGTTATAGCCTCCTTCTGGTTGTAGCCAGAGAATTGGGGTGTTGGAGCTTCCCTCAGGTTGTAGCTCGAGAAACTAGGGGGTTGGAGCCTCCTTCCAGTTGCAGCTGGAAAACAAAGGAATTTGGTGCTTCCAATGAATGTAATTCTTCAAGACATATAAGAAAAAACATTCTGTGGTTTTCTCCCAATTTGGGTTTCCACGTAAAATACTGGTGTACTATGTATGTGTATGTTTTTTCATTTGTTCATTGCTTATTTACTCCGCATTTATTGGATGATAATGCTTCATTGATATAACACTTGGATTATATGGTCAAAAATTATTAAATTGCTCTATTATTGATTCACACCCCCCCCCCTTCTCAGTAATCCAATAATTGGTATCAGAGCAGGTTCCTTCAAAAATCAATTTAACCACTGAAAGGTAGATCATGGAGAGTACCAACTCATATAAAAATGGAATACCACAATTTGATGGATAAAAGTATGTTTTTTGGAGCATAAGGATGAGGACATATATACAGGCACAGGGATTTCAAGTTTGGCAATCAATTGTAGATGGTTACACAACACCAGTAGTTCCACCAACAAATGAAAAAGTAGTAAAACTCAGTGAGAATAATTCCAAAGCCACAAATGCACTTTTGAATGGTCTCAGTGATACGATATTCACCAAAGTTGCACACTGTAAATCTACTAAAGAGATTTGTGAGAAGCTTCAAAATATTTATGAAGGAGATATAAAAGTCAAAGCAACAAAGATTCAGACTTACAGAGGTCAGTTCGAACAACTAAAAATGAAGGAAGATGAAGATATCACAACCTACTTCTTACGAGTTGATGAAATAATGAATGAAATCATAGGATTGGGACAAGAATCTGTAATTGTTCAAAAGATACTAAGATCTATTCCTATGAGATTCAACCCTAAGATGTCAACACTAGAAGAAAGATTGGATCTGGACTCAATAAGCATGGATGAACTGCATGGAATATTCATAGCATATGAAATGAGAACTGAGCAAGAAAATCCAGATGTAAAAGAATAAGCCTTCAAGGCATCCAAAATATCAAAGAAAAAGAAAAGGGAACAAGAAGAATATAGCAGCAACAATGACGCCTTGGAAGATGATGAAGAAGTGGCCAACTTCGTTAAAAGACTGAACAAGGGAACCAACGGTAGGTATAGAGGTAATATCCCTTTAATTTGTTTTAATTGTGATGGTATTGGTCATTTTGATAACAAATGTCCTCATAAGAAAAAGAGAAATGATGAAGGTTACTCAAAAGGAAAACACACATATAAAGGCAAAAGAACTACAAAGAAAGTTTTCAAGAAAATATTATACACCAAAGAAGACATGTCATCATCAGATGAAGATGAAGTCAGTGACAATGAGACAGGAAGAGTTCTATTCATGGTAGTAAAAGACTTTAACAAAGAAGACTCTGAAGAAAAATATGAAGAAGCCGAAGAAGAATGTGAAGAACTCGAAGAAGAAATTGAAGAGGCAGAAGTTGACTATCGAGAAGAAATAATGTGTGCCATAGAAGTTTTCAGAAGAGAAAACAAGAAAAACAAGAAACTACAAGCATAACTAGACAAGAAAAAGGACACTCGAGAACTAGAACAAATGATCATAAAATTGAAGGTTCAAATAGAAGAAGCAAAGGTTGTCACACTAAGAAAGGATATTCAAAAGAAAAATATACAGAATAGCTTAAAAGTTCTGGATGACATTATCAACAGTCAAAAATCTCATCTTGATAAGTCCGGACTTGGATACAATCAGACAGAAAAGAGATCAAGCTCCAAAACAACAGATCAAGAAACAAATCCAAAGATCTATGTATAAACAATCAAAGAGGATAGGAAGATATACAAAGAAGATTACAGGGACACTCCTCCACCAAGAAGATTCAGATTTCAGAATCAACAACAGACAGATAGGCCTCAAGAAGAAGAAATATTCATAATAGAACCTCCTTTCAGATGATCTTCAACTTCCAGGTATCAAACTATATTTTTTGGTTTATGGTATGCATGTAATAATTTTGGACATAAAGTTGTGAATTGCGGAGATAACAACAGGAACAATGACAACTTTGAGAGTTATACACAAAGGGATTATTCAAGGAGACCTAGTGACACACAAAGAAGAATTTGCAACAGGTTTGAATCTTTGAGAACTGAAGTGGAATGTTACAAATGTAACAATTTTGGACACATGGCCAAGGATCACATAATGAAATTCCCTCCTAAAGAACCTCAACAAAATAACAACAATCACAGACAAGAACCTCAGAAAACGACATGTATAAGAAAGCAAGATCAGTATAACAATGAAGAATGCACAGTCGCTCTACAAGATAAGCAGAAAAAACATGGTTGGTATGTTGACAGTGGATGTTCAAAACACATGACATGTGATAAAGACAAATTTCTTACATTACGAAAAGAAAAAAATAGATCAATCTCCTTCAGAAATGACAATTCATCCAAAATCATTAGAGAAGGCACGGTCCAAATTGGGAACCAGAATGGAAAGGCACAAAATGTTCTACTGGTAGAAGATATGAAACATAATCTTCTAAGTGTGAGTCAAATGTGTGACCAAGGTCATAAACTTACTTTTGATTCAGAAAAGTGTGAGATAAGAAAAGAAGGTTCAGGGAAATTGGTCAGTACAACTGCAAGAACTTCAAACAACATATATGTGTTAAGTGAAATTGGAAATGAAAAGTGTTGTCTAGTAAAGGAAGATGAAATTTGGCTATGCCATAAAAGAATGGGTCACATGCATTTTGATAACCTTGTCAAAGTTAGCAAAAGAGAAGCAGTCAGAGAAATGCCCCAAATCACGAAACCAACCAACACTTTATGCGAGCATTGTCAACAAGGAAAGCAAACAAAGACCAGGTTCAAATCAAAGGAATATTCAACAACAAGACCACTGGAAATTGTGCACATCGATCTAGTTGTACCAACTACAACAAAGGGCTTAAAAGGTGAAAAAAACTTTTTGTTATTAGTTGATGATTATACAAGAATGACTACAGTTTGTTTTCTCAAGAACAAGTCAGAAGCTTTTGAAAAATTCAAGATATACAAGGAAATGGTTGAAAATGAGATGGATTCAAGAATCAAATGTTTGAGATATGATAATGGAGGAGATTTCACTTCAAAGGAATTTATGGACTATTGTAGAAGTCATGGAATAAAAAGGCAATTCTCTGTTTCTAGGACACCTCAACAGAATGGAGTTGTTGAAAGAAAGAACAGGACAGTACAAGAAATGGCTCGAACAATTCTAATGGATTCCAAATCGATAGATATATTTTGGACACAGGCAGTGCATACAATAGTTCACATTCAAAACAGAGTAATGCTCAGAAACAACACTGATAAAACTCCCTACAAGCTATGGAAAGAAAGACCAACAAATGTGAATCACTTCAAAGTTTTTGGAAACAAATGCTACATCAAAAGAGAAGATGGTAGAATGGGAAAGTTTGACTCTCGTGTGGAAAAATGAATACTTGTTGTTTACTCAAGTACAAGGAAAGCATACAAGTGTTACAATCTAAGACTGAAAAAAGTTGTGGAAAGCATCAACGTAACAATTGATGAAACAGGCAGACCAGAATCAAAGGAAGAAGAAAACAAATCAATGGAACAAATTTTCAAAGAAGAAGATGAAAAATAAGTAGAAGAGGAAGATGAAGATGAAGAGAATCCGGCAGAAGCAGAAGAGCAAGTTTAGAAAGTATCTCCAAAGACACCTAGCAAATGAGTACAGAAGAATCATCCTTCAGATTAGATTATTGGAAACAAAGATGCAGGAGTTGAGACTAGAAGAAAAATCTATTCACCAGAACAAAGACACCTAACACTCTTATCTACAATTGAACCAAATTGTTTTGAAGAAGCCAGTAAAGATGAATTTTGGAATAAGGCCATGGATGAAGAATTGGATCAAATAGAGAAAAATGGCACTTGGGAATTGGTTCCAAGACCAAAGAATAAGAATGTGATCGGCACAAAATGGGTTTTCAGGAATAAATTGAATGAAGATGGACAGGTTACAAGGAACAGAGCTAGATTGGTATGTAAAGGATATGCACAGATTGAAGGAATCGACATTGAAGATACATTTGCTCCAGTTTCCAAAATGGAAGAAATCCGTTTACTTTTAGCTTATGCATGATCCAAAAATGTTAAATTATATTAGATGGACGTAAAATCATCTTTTCTGAATGGGGAACTTGAAGAAGAAGTCTACATTGAACAACTAGAAGGATTTCAGTTGTCAGAGAAAACAAACTATGTATGTAAATTAAAGAAGGCCTTGTATGGTCTAAAAAAAGATCCTAGAGCATGGTACTCCAGACTGGATAAGTATCTGCAGCAGGCATGGTTCATAAAAGTAAGTGTAGACAACAACCTCTACATCAAGGTAAGTCAAGGTAATATTTTATTAACTGAAGTTTATGTTGATGATATTATTTTTGGTAGTGATGATGACAGGTTAAGATAGAAATTTGCAAAAAACATGTAGAATGAATTTGAAATGTCATTACTTGGATAACTATCCTTCTTTTTGGGACTTCAGATATGTCAAAGCAACCAAGGAATTTTTATTTCTCAAACCAAGTATATCAGAGAAATGCTAAAGAGGTTTGGAATGGAAGATTGCAAACCAATTATCACTCCCATGCAAACTAGTTGTAAGTTGAGAAAAGATGATGATTCGAAGTCTACAGATCAGAGGAAATACAGGTCAATGATTGGCAACCTACTATATGTGATAGCATCCATACCAGATGTAATGCAAGCATTTGGACAGGTGGCACGATTTCAAGCAACACCAAAGGAATCACATGTATTAGTAGTAAAGAGGATTTTTAGATATCTCAAAATGAAGTGAAGTGATGAGTGTATTATAATTCAAGGTGAATACTAAATAAATTATTTCAATAATAAATTTAATAGAGAAATTAGAATTGGGTTAACCCTAAAATATGGAAAGTGTGGCCAAGTGACCTAGAAGATGTTTTTAAGGAAGCTACTTGGAGAGTATAAATAAGAGGCAAGGCTCTCTAATTTTAATCACACTTGAGAATATTGAATATCTATAGGTGTTTGAGGTAACCAATGATATATAAGCTGAAATTTTGAGGGAAGGTGAAGAAAAGAAGGCCGAAATGCAAGGAAGGATAAATTCTTTTGATGGTGCTTTCTAAGGTATGTTATTTACAGGTCATCTCACCATTTTCACTATAGATTTTTTTCTATAATGATTCAGACCGTGAAATTTCTATTCCATTGAGAAAAAATATCCAAGTGTCTGTGGGGAAAAATTCATCTTGTGGTTCATTTTATTTTTGGAGTTACACTCCATGGAAAATAGGGTTTGTAGCTAGTCCTGAAACTAGTCAAAAACAGGTGTTTCAGGTAAAAATGTCATAAATTATTCATAAAAGATCCAAATTCAATGAAAAAAAATGTGTTGGTTAGGGTACAGTCTGTAGTATGTTTTTTAACAGTTTCAGATCAATTCAAAAAATATTATGTGCGGGGAACGCTCTACAAGGCCTCTCTCTAGAATAATCCAGAATTCAGCAAGGTGTGCCATTTTTTCTATAACTCATTTTCTGAGAGGTTCCAAGTAGTGACACCTGGAGGAATTGCATAAAACACACTGAGAAACATTGTGTATCAGTTTCAGATATTTTTACATTACAGGTACAAATTTATGATTACTTCAAGTTAGAGTTGTTGACTAATCCAAAACTAGGCATGCGAGACTAAAGAAAAGTTTGATGAAAATGCTAGTCTCTTGTTGTTGAAGTTAAGGAAGGTTTGCAGGAATGTGATAATATACACCAGGTCTATTATAGAGCTACAAATCATATTTGGATGATGAAATTGATGAGGGATTTTGGTTGAGGTACATGTTGATTACATGATTGAGACAAGTAGTTGATGAGTTGGCACATACATGAGGTGTATAGTTGATGATGTTGGTACATATTGTTGATTCATAGTTGATGAGTAGTTGACACATGATTGGTACATACTTGGTACATGGTTGGATGCACTTTTTTATGGTACATTTTTATTACAGGTTATTTGGTACAGGTTGGTGCATGGTTGATGCACTTGTTTATGGTACAGGTTGAGGTACAGGTTGATGCATGGTTGATGCATGGTTCAGATTTATTGGTAAAATTTTACAATGGTATATCTCACAGTGACAGGTTGACAGTGGTTCCATCATTCTACTTCTACTTCGGGGTGGCAGGACGGTGCAAAGACAGGTGGTTGTAGCCACCTTTCGACTGTAGCCGGAGAACATAGGGGGTTGTAGAATCCTTCTGGTTGTAGCCAGAGAATTGGGGAGTTGGAGCTTCCCTCAAGTTGTAGCCTGAGAAACTAGGAGGTTGGAGCCTCCTTCTAGTTGTAGCTAGAAAACAAAGGAAGTTGGTGCTTCCAATGAATGTAATTCTTCAATACATGTAAGAAAAAGCATTCTGTGGTTTTCTCCCGATTTGGGTCTCCACGTAAAACACTGGTGTATTGTGTATGTGTATGTTTTTTTATTTGTTCATTGCTTATTTAATCTGTATTTATTGGATGATTATGCTTCATTGATATAACACTTGGATTATATGGTAAAACAGGTTTAAATTGCTATATTACTGATTTACCCCCCCTCTCAGTGATCCAACAGTTGTGTGCAATAAGATTGTTGGGCAAGCATCGTTTTCATCATTTTTGTCAGTTTCAATTTTCGATTTGTAGCATGTGCAAGCATTTCAATTTTGAGTTTGCTTTTAGTATTTGAATAAGTCTCCACCAACCCAATGGATAAGGAACTGGAACTGCATGTTCTTGGAGACTCACACGGAGGTCTCCATCCCCTTTGGAGCCAGATGTTATCACATAGAATTTCACTATAAATTTGGTTATTTTTACGGTCTATTTTGCAACACTTTGAATTAAGAGATTTTGCAATGCCAGATTGCTCAAGCAACAAGTTTCAACATTTTTTATGAAGCAAGAGCACTCGATCCTACATATGAGTCCAATAACGCAATATTCATTCATTCCCATCATTACCTTTTTTTCATGCTAAAGTATTTCAAATTGCTCCTAGATCAACGCTGCAAAAACTGGCATTTTTAGAATGTGTTGCGAAATGCGCTGCAAAAACTCTATTCTAGGATTGTTGAATTGATATTTTTGACTAGTTTACTTCCAGGAGGATTTTTGGGTGAACCAGGATGAATTTTCAAAATTTAGAGGATTTTATTGTCAAGAACAGACCCAAGAACATTAACCTTTTTCATTTTTCACACAGGTATCATGGATTGGGATAGTCGAAGGAATCTTTGAGCCCTATTTTTCAGTTTTCGGGATTTCTTGTTTGAGACATGTTTTTGCGACACGTATTCCGACCATATGAAGATGAATTTCAAGAAAACGAGAGAGATTTTTCTTTAGAACAAGCTTATGTACAAAAAGAGTTCTCATATTATACACATATATTATAGTTAGAGAATTACAAGTGGCATTTTGAAGCCTATTTTTCATAATTCTACCTCCTAAAAAGCAGGAAATCAGTTAAAACATGTCATTTTTTGTTTGTAACTATTTCTWTTTTGGGAAAGAGGATGGAATTCRAATTGTAATTCTATCATCCCTATATAGGCTATAAGATAGGCATTAGAAGTCAWTAGGGGGTTGTTCTGGGAGCTTCCTGGGCTCTRCTCAACGTTTGGGGAGGGAAACCCCCTGCAAATGTAATGAAGGTCATGTTTATTTCTTTGTGACATTAATATAGAAAGCATGTTTATGGCCTGAGATTCATCACAGTGCTTATGTTTATCTTGTCTCTTCTTTGTTTTATTTGTTATCTTACATCAATTTTCTAAGACCAGTGTGACTGGAATTCATCCTTGTTTGGTGCTCCTTTCACCATAGAATAGGTTTTTTGTGTGTTTATGATTCTCTGTTCCAGAATTCATCCATTGCTAGATGCTCTATCTCAGTAATCAGTTAAGTGTTATATATTTATGTTTGTTGTCTTAGAATTCACCTATTTTTTGATGCTCTATTTCTGCAACTAGATTTAGGTGTTTATTTTTCTGCAACTGTATGTAAGGATTCACCCATGGTTAGGTGCCTCTTATGTAGTGGTTTTTGTTTATGTGTTCATGGTTTTCCTTCCAGGATTCATCCTTGGTTATTTTCTTTGTTTGGTTTCATGCCTCTTTTCCTCCTTCTTCTAAAGATTCCATAAGAGATTCATCATATGTTAGATGGCTCTTATTACAGTGGGATTCCTCTCTTTCAAACCACCTCTACATCATTTTAACCTGTTGAACAGGGTGCCTACTTTGACTCAGTGTTTCAGGGAGGATTTCAGCCTGTGTTAAGCTGTAAACCATTGAAGTTCATGCCCTGACTCCATTTCCCAATGGTTTTTCCCCCTTGTCTGTCCCCTCAACTACCACCGTTTAATTTTCTATTTTTTTTCTTTATACAAATCTGGCCATTGAGCATATTACTAAGTTGTCACAGTAGTGACATTGGGTGGGAGACTTGAGGAGAGATCCCTCTATGGACTGAAGGAGGCCATCCTTACAGTCTGAATATTGTTTGAAATGGTTACCTCTATGATTGCCTACTGCAACCTCAGGAAAATTATAGAGTGATAACAGGGTCTCCTTACTTTTGTTAAGAATCAACACAAATGATGACAACATAACAAATCTTGATAAAGTTGGAAGGAAGAAAAACATTTCTTTTGTGAGAAACAGATGTGTGTCAATGAATAATCTCCCATGAAAAGTTTTCAAGAACAATCTAGCGAAAAAAAACACAAATGACCACATTTCCCCCCTGTTTTCAACTTTATAGTGGGATGGTGTACTAATCGTTGTTTCGCACTGATATTTGTCACTTTTTCACTCTTTCCTGCGTGCTCCACTTTTTGTGTCTGTCAACTACTTTCTAGTGTGCATTGTCTTCAACATTGGTTTTTCTGCGGTGCACTGTTAATTCTAACAAATCTATTACATCAAAAAACATCTAACATTCTTCTATCTTTTTGTTATATTTCTTCTTTTTATGGATTTCTGTCTTTTTCTTCTAACATCCACTATATACAATATGTACAATCATACCTTCTCTCTTTTTTTTCACCTCAGGTTGTTAGGTTGACTTTCTTGATACAACTTCAGTCGACTGCCATTCACCAATCCTCTAAGATTCTTCCCTGCAAGATTTTTCAGTTGCAAAAACACCTCCATTTTTTATGGCCTCTACCTGATAAGGCCCTAACTAGTGCATTTTGAACTTCCTTGGGTGTTGTAGATATTTGTTGTCATAGAGGAGAACTAAATCTCCATAAATATTTTCTTCTTTATGTTCCTATCATACCAAGCTTTGTCCTTCACTTTCTGTACCTCCTGATGAAATCTTGCTAAAATTGTGTCTTCTTCCAACTCCATCAGTTGATCCAATCTTTCCTATGCAACACCTTCTTCTGTCAAGTTGGTGATTGTTGCAATGTGCAAACTAGGTATTAAATAATCTAATGAAACCACTACTTCTTTCCCATACACTAGTATGAATGGTGTATGTCATGTAAGATTCTTTCCTGTAGTCATGTAATCCCATAGTACTGTTGATACCTTCAAATCCCAATCATTCCTATTCACATTACAAATCGTTGTCAATGCATTCTCTAGAATCTTGTTAAAATATTCTATTGTACCATATTCTTGGGGATGGTAAGGTGTGCTCTTTTGATGATGTATCTAGAATTCTTATGTCATAGCTTTGATTGTACTATTAATGAAATGGGTTCCCTAATCACTCAGCAAAATTCTAGGACATCCAAATCTGGTCACCACTTTCTCAAAGAGAAACTGCGTTGCAGTCCTTCACTGGGATGCTTCTTCCCATCCGGTTAAGTATTTTGTCGCATTGATGAAGTATCTGGATCCCGATCTCCTTGTTTGTGGATTAATGGGTCCAATGAAATCCACATCCAATTTATCAAAAACTTGTAAAGTAACTTGGGGCATAAGTGGAATTTCATCCCTTCTAGATGGTTTTCCCACCCTCTGGCATACATCACAAGTATGGCAGTATTCATTTGCATCCTTATATATTGTAGGCCACCATAATCTTATAAACATCACCTTCTCTATTATAGGATTTCCAGCATAGTTCCCTCCATCTATCTCTTCATGTGCTTCTGCTATCACCATGGAGCATTCATGCTCCATCACACATCTTCTCAGAATTCCATATGCACCTAACTTGTATAATTGACATGTAATCAACTGATAGTATGCAGCACACACTACCAACTATTTTTTCTGTGCGACAGTAAATTCCTTAGGAGCCATCCCTGTCCTAAAAAATTCAACAATGCCAATAAACCGAATATTGTCCAATCATCCAGATAAACTTCTAAACATTTATGTATAAAATCCTTAAATGTAGCTACTAATACTCTGGAAAATATTGTTGGTACATTATTCAAACCAAATGGAATTACTATGTACTGATATGAGCCCCACTCTGTTGAAAATGTAGTTTTTCACCTGTCCTCCGGAGCAATTCTGATCTAATGGTAACTTGAAAATCCATCTGTGAAAGAGTAAATTTCTTGTCCTCCCACATTCTCTAAAACCTCATCTATAAATGGAGTAGGAAAAGGATCATGTAGGCATGCATCATTTAATTTCCTCAGATCCACACATAACCTAATCCCTCCAGTATTCTTTTTTTGGACCACCATTGGACTAATCTAGTTTGATTCTTCCACGGGTTCTATGATTCCTGATTCTAGCATTCTGTTTATTTCTGCCTTAACTTTATGCATATAGATGAGGTTTAATCTATGTGGTATATGTCTAACTGGACTTGCATATGTTCTAAGAGGTTTATTCATTTATCCAATTTCTCCTGGTACCCCTTTCATCTATGAAAATGTGGCTGGGAATAAATCACTATATTCACACAGTAATTCAGTTATTTTTTCCATTTTCTCATTGTCCCAGTAATCTCCAATGTTGGCTATCTTGGGATTTTCTTCAGTCCCAATATTGACCTTTTTAATATTCATTGGTACAGTGAATTCTTATGATTGTAACTGGGGTCCTTCCAACCCTCTTTCTCCTTCCCCTTCTAATATATGTATTTCATGTGGGTTGTCTTCTACTTCTTCATCTTCTACAACCTAATAAAGATAAACTAGTTATTCAAGTGCTTCTTTTCTGTAATCTCTATCTATTGTCACTGTATCTACCCCATACTCTTCAAATATATTCTTTTTGATCCTCTATAATTCTATATCCACCCGTGGATTCTCGCTTTCAAATTCAAAAGTCCTAATAATGTTCTATTTCACTATGCCCCAACTCATAGTTTCTCTATGCAGTTCCTGCTCTGTGTACCAATTACTTGGTATTCCTTCTAATGTATGAATAAATTAATGTGTCCATTCCCCTAGTGGTACCAATCTCCATCTAGTGACACAATCATTTATATGATTTTTTGGGTTCCCTCTTCCATCATACTTCTGTAAGAGTCTATCATGTTGACTCCTACCAAATCTTATACAAATCAGTCGCTTACACTGATACCAATCGTGAATTACCTCCTTATGTGCACCCCACCATCGTGAAGGTGTGTCTCTCAGTGCTATATCCAACACCAATAATCTATGACTATCCAAAACATCCAATTCAAACTATGTCAGGAAGTTTTCTAGATCATCTTCTTCAGTAAATGTGGGAAACTATCTTACTTTTGTCCCAACCCATCTTACTACACGTGTAACTCTAGAGCACCTCCTAGTAGAGAATTCATGCAATCTTTGTTGCCAAGTTTCTACTCCTGTATCTGAATCTGACATGTCAAAATTGATACTCCTCCAACTGAGTACTCCATATGCAGTTGGATTCACAGAGTCTTCTTCTCGCGCAATAGTCCTATATAGATGGTTCACATCATCCTCTAGAACACTGTCAGGCACAGATTCTACATATCTTTCACAATCTGAAGGATCTAAAGGTTCCACTACCCTAAAGTTCCTAGTTTCAAATATCATATTTATAGTCTTTAAATTAATTGTGGCCTGATTATCAAAGCCCCAATCAATTCCCAATAGTGTTGGAAATGGTATAGACTCATCCACCATATCCATTACTTCAAAGTTTGTTTTGGTGTGCACACCATCTAGACCCACTGTTGTATTCTTCAATATACCTATGGGAATCACTCTCTGTTGGTTTTCTAGCTTCAACTAGATATTGGAATACCCTAGTGTAGGTTCTCCCTTTGCTTCCCAAGTATTCCTTGGCAAGATGTTGACGTTTGATCCTAGGTCTACGATAACATTTCCCATATTAAAGTCTCCTATATTTGCATTCAATCTGAACTCTCTTATAGTTCCTTTCTTTCTATGGAACTAATTAATATTATTTGGTTTTGTTCCTATCCCTTCTTCTGTGCTATATTTCTCAAGCATATTTTTAAACAAATCCATGGCATTCTTATCATTAAGTAATTTAAAGAAAGATTCCAGGAAATTCTTTAATTTACTTACTTTCTCTATTTTCTCTCCATTGTAAGTATGATCCAAAGACCGAGGCATACAAAAAATAGGAGTATCATACCTAGGAACAGTGTTTGATGTCGAAGCTTCATTCTCTTTCAGGAACTCCTTATTTGCTTCCTTGAAAGTTTCCTTCTCCTTCTTTGCATCAAACTGTTGTTGTGGCTGAGTGTTCTTTTGAATCCAAAATTGATATTCCTTCTTTTGATCATGCGCATTTTCTCTTGTCTTCACTCCTCCTCTAGTCACTATATTGATGTTCCTCTCAGGATCCCTTATTTCTGTAGCAATCCACTGAACATTCTAGTTATTTAGATTTTGCTTCTCCTAGATCTTTGTCATCAACTTTGGGCACTCTTATGTTGCATGATCTGTTGCATGACAGTACATACATATATCAATGGTGTTGAATCTTATGGTGCACCAAAAAGGATTTTGAGAAAATGACCAATAATTTTTATAAAATATTTTAACCTAAATTGGTGCACATGGTAGGGTTATGCACTAGTGTGGTTAAGTCTATATATTGCATTGACTAGAAGTTTTTATTAAACATGATCAATATTTTCTATAAAATATTTTAACCTACCTTGGTATGCATGGTAGGGTTATGCACCAATGTCGTTAGATATATTTGGCACACCAAGATGGTTTTTTTCAAAAATTATAATACTAGCAAGACATGTGTGGTATGGTTTCGCACTGGTGTTGTTGAATGTATTTGGTGCACCGATAAGTACTTTTTTTGGAAGAATGATTTTTATTTTTATAAAAAAATATGAACCTACTTTAATGTGCATGGTATGGTTATGCACTGGTGTAATTTAATATGTATGGTGCACCTAAAATAATTGTTGAAAAAATGACCATTTTTTATAAAATAGTTTTACCTGCATGTGTGCACCTTATAGTTTTACGTGCAAATGGTATTGGTATTAAAGTGAAATGGTGCAACAATATGGTTCAAACGAGGCAAGAAAAAAATTTTCTAAAACCTTCAATTACTCATCTCCACTAAAAATTTCGTTAAAAACAGAGAAGGGAGAAGGGATTACACAAAAAATTGTATTAAACTATTAATGTTTTTCTTGTGGTGCCTTTTTTAGATTCCTAATGTCCACATATCTATCAAAGATGCACAAGTATTGATAAGGTCAAAGATGATATCACGTTCTTGATCTATCTCTAACATGTCATTCACAGGTTGTATAGGCCCATTCACATTTGTCTTCTTTGTATGAACATATAAAAGTAATGGTTTCTAGTGAAAAAAATATGGATTGACTTGTGACCAACAAATTCTTCATTCAAACATTTGGATGAGTAATGGGAAGGTTCGACTTTTCCTTCACTACTATTTTTCATTCTTGAATGGACCCATGTTATCCTTTGGTCAATAAATAACCATTTCTTTTAGTTTGGTTGAAGGTTTACATATTCTCTATACATGAGGATTAAGTCAACTCTCTTAAAATATAGATTTCCTCCATTAAGAATTATATAGTTCAATTAATTATTGGTTAATTTTGTTTAAAAAATTTCAAATCATTATCGAAAACAAAAGCATAAAGATGTGGAGATATGAAAGACCCTTTCTTGATCTTTCTGGTTGGATCTGTGAGCATACCTGAAAATTCAACCCACAAACATGTGGCCTTAATTCAACCATGTAAAAAGTATCACCATGTTTTCAATGGATATTATTATTTTATAACATTTTTTATTATATGTTTATAACATGTTTTGAGGTACATTAGTTTTATGTTTTCGGGTTACTAGGAATGCCATACGTGAATTTGGGGAAGCATATTTTGGGTTTCCTTGCAAAATATTCCTTGGAAAAAACATGGTATGACCTTCAAGTGACCATGGACCAAGCCTAAAATCAATATGATATAAGAAGAGATGAGACTCTATAATCGTAGAAACAATTCTTAAAATGGTTGATCCGAATAGTCATATACCCATTTCACAAAAATATATTCAATAGTAAGAGCAAGAGAATAAGATCTCAAAAAATTCAAGGACAATGATGGGGAGTCTTCAGACACAATTCTACTTATAATACCGAATGAAATTGCATTGGATTTATTGTCCAAATTTTCAAGGATATTGCATCAACTTCTCATAATGGCCTCCAAGGTATGGAATATTGTTTTATCCTCCATAATTCTTAATTGGAATTCATCATCAAAAGGGATTTTGAAATACTTTTCGTACGTAAACTTAATGTTCTCTTAAATCGGGGATGAGAGGTTTTATCTTTAGAACCTATAAAATAGGACATATTTTTCCTCTACCCATATACCCCATCAATGTGACATGTGCCAAGTTTGTTGTGAGGAGAGGGAGGCACACACATGACCCCTCCTTGAATAGGTGAGAATCCCTTGCACCACTCAAGATTCCATACTATGAGCTTGTAGTTTCTAGTATTGGGGGGAATATTGTTTTCATGACTGGTTGTGTGGACTCTTTAAACTATATAGAGGTTTATGATCTTGGAGTGGGTATGTGGAATTCTTTGTCTATTCTTTCATTGGAGTTATTAAATGATTGTTATTGTAGGGATTGTTTCGTTGTGAATGAGAAGTTTTTTGGGATATTTTATGGGGGTTTGGATTTTTTTTTTATCCCATTTTGTCAATGAAGATGATCATTATAAGAGGAGCCCCTGTCATGGCATCCGAGTTATTGTTTGCAACCTGGAAGAAACTAACCCCAAAAAGTAGCAGTTGTGGAAGGCATTATTTTTCCTTACCTTAAAGGTAAAATTGGGGGGTATCATTTTAAGCATAATAGTTGGCATACCTTGCAAGGCACTAGGAATCATTTGTGAAGCAGGTTGTACATGAATTTCTTAGTCAATGTAGAAGAGAAGTTGGGCATGATTCACAAAAATAAGAATGAAATTGTATTTTCTTATTTGGATATTCATAAGTTCCTTGGGCTCCTATGCTTTGAATTTTCTATGCTATCATTCTGAGGTTTCTTTTAGTAGGCCATGGAGTGTTGGATCATGTGTGCCTCTTGCTCAATACTTCTAAGCTATATTAGTAATCTTAAAATTTCAATGCTTTTAATAAACATAGATATTAGTCTTTCATGTAGGAAGATATTAGAGTGTATTTATTGTGTTATATTATAGCCTTTTTCACCCTAGGCAGCATAAATTACAACAATTTTTAAATAAATTATTTAAAGTTACCTACAGAAGTATGGAAAGTACTCAAGAGAACATTAATGTTTGTAGAAGTTTATTAAAATTATTTGAATTTATCCTTCATGGAATTCTATGTGAAATGGGAAAAAACATTCATAACGATGAAAAATAGCATAAAGTCTGCTTTCCTCTTGAAACTTGAGTTTGGGAATTTTAGAGTTTACAATAGGTGAAAGTCCCTTCTCTCGATTTATATTTCATTGTAGTTCTACTTTTCTATTTGCATTTGTCTAGAAAATTTGAATGTATCAATCATTAAAGGTTGAGTGAAGTTTATGATAAAAGAAATGTTGTAGAAACATAATGAAATTCAATGAACATAAACCATTTTTATGAAACTTTGTGTTGTATCAGGTATGTCTTACTAAATCTAGTAATGTATTAGGATTATTTGAAGAATTTGTCTTCCTTCATTACATAATAAATTCTTAGGGCGGCCTTTAAGATGAAAAAGCACCTTATAAACAATTAAAACCAAGAGAAGATATAGAGCTTAGCATTTAAGACCCTTAAGTTTGAATCTGATTTTGACAAAGAGAAAACTTAGAGAACTATTAGCCAAAAATTTTATGATATCGTTTGTCCACATTTATTATTATGTAAGTTATAAGAATGTAAGTTTTCACAGTTACAAGACATAATGTAGAATATATTTTTGGATAAACATTGTGTACATATGAGATTTTTGTTGTCCCTGATGATGGGTGGATTGTTCACTCAAAATGTTGGATGTTTCAAAAACTAGGTACACAATGTTTATCCATAAATATATTCTACATTATATTATGTAAGTTTTTTTGCATTGTGAGTATGCTCATCTTTTCTTGCATGATAGATTTAGCAATTTGGTGCTTTGAAATGTTTGTAATTTTTTTCATGGTAGTCTCAATTCCCTTCCATTCTCCAGATAGTCTCAATTCCCTTCAATTCATAATTGGGAGACTGAATATCCAAAATAAAAAATGATGTACATCTAGAGTTTAAACATTTCTTGTTCTTAATAAAGAAAGACTATTGAATAAATGATGAGAGAAATAAACAAGGGATTATTAGTCCTTTTTTGGATTTCCTTTGTTTTGTGATCTGAGGAGATATCATATTTTCCAAGGGTGAATGTAGGAGGCATGTCAATATTTTTTTTAGATAGTACAATTAAGGAAATGATTCTAAACACCCAAATACTTATATGTTGAAGATATTTGATAAGATTTCCCTTTTTCATTGTAACAGAAAAGGCTCACTATGCAGCAAGGTATCTGACAGTGTCTCTGAAGACATACCTTATAGCGGATAATATTGCTAATGATCATATCTAAAGTCAATTGGAAATAAAATTGATGATATTATTGAAGATTCTGTGGAATTTGTAGATGGAAGCCCTCTACCATAGTGTGGTCAATTTCTTGAGAATGTGTTTGTAGACCCTTAAGGTTTTGGAATTTTCCTATATGGTAGATATAGATGTGAAGAGAAAGGTTTACTTCTAACATAACACATGTTTAGACGAGTCACAATTTATCATTGCTTTTCTCACCTTGAGTCCTAGCGTTACGCTGGAGAGGTTGAGGAATGCAGAGATCTAGGGTGTTACCAATATCATAATGCAAATTAAATTTTATGCTTGACTTGTTATTTTATTTAATCGGGGGAATTTTGTAATTTGGATTGTCCCTTACCTTTTTAAATGTTATATTTGTTATATTGAACTTTAAATATTTTGTTGATTATTTCTCGATGATTTGGGAGGGTGGGGGGGATTTCTATACATATTACACAATCGTTATGGATCTTTTGCAATGTAGTCGGTCTAGATTTCAAGTGCCTTTTCCATGAGAATGATGATCTGTATAGTATGTTGATTTGTCTCATTTCTTAGTTTTTTTCTTTGATCATTGGATTTCCAAAAGTTAATGCTTGCACCCAGAGAACCCTTTCTAACAAATTCTATGGTTGACATATTTTAAGAATTCTATATGTAATTGAATACCGGTCTTTAGGATTTTACATTTTATGTTATATGTTGCAATGTACAAAGGGTTATTTGCATGATTTATGCACCAAGTAAACATTTGTTTGGCAAACTATACGATCAAATGAGTGAAAATTGCATACCATTTTGCACATCCAAATGTCAACATGATTTCTAGATAGAAAGTGGCCTGTACAAGTCCTTGTATCTAACAATTACTTGATGTATTTGATTATAGATTTATATGAACATTATACCATGCAACTTATTCATCTTTGGTTGGGCCTACATGATCCATATATTCCACAACAACATAGCCTTATATTCACCTTTTTTAGTTCTAGAATTAGCTATCTTTTTCAGTATTGAATTGGCCATTGTGTAAGACAAAAACTATTTTATGCTTGAGTTATCGTTGATGAGGGATACTTGGCTTAAAATTATGATTTCATTTTTGTGAAATACTTTGGCTAATCACTTATATACTATCATATACTAGATTGTTCTCTCTATCTAATTAATTTCTCAATGTTCATATCATAGTCAAATTATTGAATAGAATATTAGTAAGTTATAAGTCAATCCTTCCACTGTGCTATTTTAAATTAATATATTGCATGCTTATGAAACAAAAATATCTATGCAACATGTAACAACAAAACAATCCCAACATGAGAGTAGTAAATTCCACTACTAAAAAAATGGGAAATGATGCTCGAGCTTTTGAATAAGATAACTTATAACTTATAATAGTCTAGTATTGACAACACGCTACTTTAATAATGCTAGGCATTTGACTTGATAAATGGAGTAACCCATACAAATCCTATTGAAAGTACTTACTATAATTTGTTCTCCAATACCATGGTTTGTAAGCTCAAGTGATCATGTATATTAGAAGTGGGATGATACTTTTTTATTGGTGATGAGCTCCCGACTTGTTTGTTCCCACAAGTAAAGAATAATTGAACTATTATTCTTCAGCTCTGAAATCGATATGTGCTTAAATATGATGCATGGACCCAAAAATATCCTCTTCAGAGTTCTGAAATACTCTACTATGCATCATTCGACTAGTGCTCAAAACCAGGTGCTCCTCTCAGCATAATCATGGACCAATATTTCATTCTCTAGCTCCTTTACCATCGGTTCCCATTTCTTTGACCATGGAACCAAACCCCATAAACAAGCGCTAACAACCAAGTGCTAAAATCGTGAGTGCTTAACCTTCAAGACCACAATGCCAAAATTCCCATAGGACCTCAGGGAATAACCAAGGGCTTACCTCATCCAGGGCTCAATTCACCTTTCCCTTTTCACCATTGATTTCCATGGAATGCATGATCTTGATCTCTCATCAGAGTGTAAATTTAGACTGCAACAAATTTCCTCTTCCTTTCAACTTCAGAACACCTGCACAACCTCCATCGTTGATCTATTCCTTCAACTGATCGTAGTCGTTTCTCATACTTATTTTGTCATAGTTCCTCTCCACTAATCAATATTTCCGCTTTTGATATCTATACAACCTACATCGTTGATCTGTCATAAGATCTACGGTCCAAAACTCTTCAGTCTTTTACTTTTGTTGCCCAATTCTTCTTCTATCAACGTGCACATTCCTTCCACGTGTCACCTTCATACTTGTGAGTCCAACTATCACATGTCCCTCTCTCATTCATGCACTTTGTTTCCACCTATCCACTCCTCGTTTGTTGATGCCATCTATCCTGGTCTTCGCCAGCTGCCACACATCTCTTCCCAAATACCACATAATATTCTTCGATTCCCTAGAATCCGAGTGATAGAACTTCTCTGTCTCTCTTAACAATGAAGGAATAGTATCGAAGGGGAATACTCCTTGATACTGTGTCTGTTGGAGCGTTATAATGAACTCCAACAAATAGAATTCAAAACTTGACTCCAAAGACTAATAAGGTGACACCATGTGTCATTTTTGTAGTCATTGATCTTGGCTACTACGAACTCATCTGGATCGTTGATCGGCTTCGTCGAAGTATCCCTTACTCTGAATCCCTAGGTCTATTTGTTGACACATGTCTTCTCTAGATATGTCATTTTGGATCATCCCGAATTAATCTCTATTGTTCGTCGCACTGCCCTTGTCAAAGTACTCTTCGTTGTTGGATCCTCTTGACTTTGATTACACTACACCTGAAGGCTCTTCACAGCTGCTTCAAGCTCTGGAACTAGGTTAATTCATATTTGTCGATCTAGATGTGACCCACTTTAAATCTAATTTTTTCCCTCCAATATTTCCTTACAAACAATTATTTGGTCAGATTAACCGATGCTCCCAATCAATTCTTTAACTAGATCTGAGCGCTCATGTTTCTTGACGTCTTCATACAGATATTGAAATGTTTTCTACCTACACACAGATAAAAACTTGATCTCTACTCAGCATGACCTCAGCGATATCGCTGGGTATTAATCATAAATTCAACCAAATAAGTTTCTCCTTGATACATCGATCTCTTCGATGATAAATGGTCAATCTCGATCCGACCTGCACCAAATACAATTTTTTGATTCTAAACCTGCATACACACTCTTAAGAGGAAAATTATCATTGTTTGATTATTAAAACCTTCACACTCAATCTAATAGATATTTTACCATGATACATAGGGGTCTTTAAACATACATTCCATGCAACACTCGAAATAGAGTGATTCCATTAATCTGTTGTACACATAGTGTACATCTACTTTACATAAGGCCTCTCTCCCTTAATGGAATTTCACACTCTCACACTCTTTGGCATGATTCTCTTGCTTAATATCCACCTCTCATGCCCTTTAGGCTCACAATGTTTATAAAAAAAGATTTTGAAACTAAAATTATTTCAGACCCTAACAATATTCCACTAAATCAATCCTTAGCATATTTTAGATCCAAAAAATACTCATCAGATCTCTAACTTACCCCTAGGATCTCTCTAATCCCTCACAACTCTCGATATATTATTTTAAAATACAAAGTTAATTACAATGCATTCCAATCCTTAACACAACTAATACAAGATTTCTAGAATTCCTTAAAACATAGGAATTTCCAACAATTAAACAATTAAAATCAAGACCCCTAGGCCTAGTCAAATGTGCTTGACTTTGGAGGAAAAATGCTCCTGCATCAAACTCCCAAGGAAAAAAAATTGTTCATGATCTCCTAATCATGAGTTCCATTTATGAAGTCCTCTCGGGTCCCAAACTTTATGTTTTTGTCTACTTGCCTTGTCGTCTTGTTGTATTGTTGTTTCCTGTAGCTTTCCATTTGGCTTGTTGATGCAAACTTGAAAAATCAACTTTACCCTATTGTTGATTGTCTTCTTTGTCTTCTCTAATACATCTTCATAATTAACATCCTCATCTCCTCAATTTCCATGTCTAGTTTGTCTTCTTGCGGGTACACAACATTGTTGCAAACTTGGTGTTGTTCATTGCTTGGTTGTTTCATATCTTCTTCTATATATCTCCATCTAGGAATGTTTGATATGTTCAATTGCCTCTCCCAATTTATCATCTTCTTTGTGGGAAACTGATTTTGATTTATATCTTCAGGATTCTTACTCTCATCTTCATTTGTGCCATTTCCATTAGGCACCACAACCTTCTCCTCAGAATAATCTTGGATTAAATCCACAAACTCTTTGTAGTGTGCATCATCGTTGTCACTTGAATTTTGTAGAGATATTATATATTTATAAAAAAACTCTATGTCTTATCCTTTAATCTTCTCTTCTTCAATGCCACAACTAAGAATTTCTGAATACTATGTACTTGCAACTATCATACAATATTCTTCATCAATCCTTGGATTGATTAACCGATCTTCCAGCATCCTTAGATCTCTTTCAAAATATCTGACCATTATATCATAGTGTTTTCCTTCAAATTATTCTTTGTTCATTGCAACAACAATATCTTGCAACTACTTTTCCATATCTGCATCACTTGATAAAAATTAGTTGCAAGATCTAGGTGTTGATCTAGGTGTTGATCATATTCATGAGACAATGTTGTCTAGGAGTTGATCATATTCATGAGACAAGGTTGTCTATGTTCATACTGAGAGGGGGGTGAATCAATATCAATTACAATTTAAAACCTTTTTCAACTTATACTTAAACCATTCATTTATATCCAATGAGCAATGAACAATAGTATAAGAGTTACACCAATACATACACCATGCACAATATATGAGAAATAATCAATAGTTATTGTTCTAGGGAAGTAATGACTTCCAAAGGTAGCTACAGCTTCCAAATGTAAAGGGAGGGATAAATCTCCAAGAGGAATACACAATCCTCCAATATCAAGAGAGAGTTGAACTCTCCATCCTTGTCCCTTCCTTCCACCCAAGAATATATGAGAGATAATAAAGCTTTACATTAAATCATCACCATCAACCAATCATGACATAGAACCTAATAATGATTCCTGAGACTTCTTCAATTTATGCAATTCTTCAACTCTTGGAGTACTCTGATCCTGCAGATAATATTACTCAATGTATTCTCTGAAACTCCTCCAATTTTCACTCCTTGAATCCTCCCCAAAAGGAGGTTATAGAAAGAATGGTAGAATTTATTCAATTATGATCTATTCAGGAGAGTGAACTTTCACAGAATGCCCCATGCTCAATAATTAACATATGATTTTGAAACTCGTACACAAGAAACTATAGTCCGTACTATTTCTAATGAAATTTTTCCCACTTCATTTGGATTCTCGGTGAAGATGTTATGGTTGTTTTACCTGGAACATCTGTTTATTCACTAGCTTCAGGACTGGTCACAAACCCTATCTTCCACAAAGTGTATCTCCATAATTATAGCAAATCAAGTGCTGAAATTTTTACCAGAGGTACCTTGATATGTATTCTCAATACCATAGCGATTTCACCATCTGAATCGTTCTAGAAAAAAGTTATAGCACAAATGGTAAGATGACCTGAAAATAACATACCTTAAAACACATCACCAAAAGACTTCATCCTCACTTGAAATCCGGCCTTCTTTTACTTCTTATTTCCTCTAAAATTCGACTTGTATCAAATGAATGTATAATGATGTTTATTTATACCATTTATGTCACTTCCTTTTAACATTAGGGCCAACCTGACACTTTCTTATTTTGTAATTCTTTTCTTAAATTATCTTCAGGGCCTACATGTACTTCCTTCTTCAATTCACTTTGTCATCTTCAAAAATTCATTTCTCCTCAACCATGAGG
>JASDQU010014885.1:0-11374 GCA_032191745.1 Picea mariana
TCCTTGGTTGTGCCATTGAGCATAATCATTACATGTTTGACTAATTTGCATGGTTTTAGAAGGAAAATCCATGTGGTTTTCATAAAAGTCAAAAGGTCGGGTAGTACAAGTATATAAAACCAATATCACATGGTTTTTCATCCACTTTTTGAAATGGAGTTTGAATGGCCATAGGATTACATTGTTCTATTATAACTTTTCCCATTGATGATAGTTTCTGATGATTTCTTAAATATCGTTGTGAGCAATATTTAGGTGATAATAGTTTCCCCCTGATGTATGAGGTTAGGAGATACCATATAGTTGAAATACATTGGTGTTTTAAATCCCAAATGATGGTAATACGTAACAAACTATAGAGAGAGAAAAGCATGACCAAGGATCAAGGAAATTTTGTAGAGGAGCTATGAAGACCCATCTGGAAACAAACCAAACATCCCTAGGCATATCATTTCTTTATACAAACTAGGTGTGCATTTATCATGCTCGTGAAATTTATCAAAATATTACAAAAGAAGACATATACGCTAGATGTGCATGTCTAAACATGATGAATTTTTTTAGAAATAGTACATGATGTTGTAACTGGAAAATCTATGATGTAGAAATATGTATTTCCCTCAGGAGTGTCAGTTAATATTAAATAACTACTCTAATGAGAAGGGTCCCTAGAACCTGAACGAAGAAAAGATGATAATTTCTCTCTCTTGATGGAATTAATGGCCTAACAAGCCCACGAGTCTTCAACTGGAACTAGAAGTTGCAACTATCGCAAGGTACAACCCTTCCTAATGTGTAATTCATTGATGTTGAACATCAAGGGGATCAATGAAATCAGGGAGAAATGATGACTCTCTCTATTATGTCCAAGGTTCATCATTATCGAGATAAATGAGAACCAAGATATTGAAACATTCTCATAAAAACGTGAGCTGATGTCAACAAGAATGAAGCCATGATTGAAAAAGGATGAGGTGTCCCTTGAAATTGACTATGATAAACTAGGTAGCAATGTTGTAAAGAGGTTGATTTTGATAAATTTGGATGAGGTGGTCAATGAGGATGACAAAAAACTTCCCTTGGGTAGAGCATAATTGACAGATAACAATGGTGGAATTCAAAGTACTAGCTACACATAAGGTGATTGATTTTCATGGGGACAATTAGATGAATTGAGGGATGTCAAGTTGGAACTAAGTAATAGTGAATGCAAATAGATAGGTAGTTGGTGATGACAACTCTAGGGATAACAATTATGGGTATTGGGATACGTGAGGTGCTGCAATAAACTAGAATCATTGCATGCACAAATAACTCAATATAGATTCTCCAACCAAGAGGGAATGGGATTTCCACCAAGTTTGAAAGAAACTCCATTGAATGAAATGATATTAGTATTATTGTTTCCCATATAAATAATGTTCATTGTACAATTACCAAAGAATGAAGAAAAATGTAAAATAAAATCGGTCAATTTACAAACAAGGAGATGTGTGCCCCAATCATGTGATTGAACAATTCATCCATGTGCGATGAGATGACTAAGAGTGAACAGGGTTGGGGGGGTGATCCAGGGGATCAAATTTTTCTCAAAAATAAAAGTTCTTAGAATCGCTTCAAAATAGACACGTACGTAGGCCTCGTCCTAATGATCCCAATGCAACTTGAACAATCTCAAACATACATCATATGAGAAACATATCACCTTCTGTTCATTTTTCCAAATAGGCAAAATTTTGTTGACTGTACAGTCCGTACAGTGATGACATGGCAGGGTACAGACCCACACGTGGAAACTAATGTGGTAGGGTATGGACCCACATGTGGCAGGTGATGTGGCATGGTCGTACAGGTGACGTGGCATGGTCGTACAAGCTATGTGGCAGATGTGGACGAATCAGGTTGTGACAAGTGTCATTTGTTTGGGCAAGTGTTATGGTGCCACATGGCCTAGTTGTGGGTTGTGTTGGGATCTAAAGATGTCCTAAAAACAACCTATATGCATCAGCCAAAGGTAGTTGCTGGCACAAGCATTTTACTTGTTTCCTACGTAGGTTCTTACCTTTTATTTTCAATACCCAACCTCCAGAGATGCAACACCTATAAAGGAAAAACAATCGTAAAGGGAACGACAGTTTTTCTGTTCAAATGAATGACACTTACTATAAAGGGAAAAACAATCGTAACAAGGGGATGACAGTCATTGCATTGGGCTAAACTAATGTGGAATTACTTTCATTGTAGTATTTGCCCAACTATTTAATTTTCCAACCCAGGGTTCGTAAACTGATGAAGCACACGCAAAGTATATGCAAGATTGAAGCAGGACTAATCTAATCTAATGTTTAAGCTACGACTGAAATTGAATCATTAATATAATGCAAGAAATTGAAACACACGACTGAAATGAAATTGTGTAAATGAAATTAATCTAGGAATGGGAAATTGCATAAATGAAATTGATCTAGGAATGGGAAATTGCGGAAATGAAATTAATCTAGGAATGGAGAACTACATGAAGGAAAAGAAAATACAACATGTGAAGAGTTGAATGGCACAACAACATATGAGAGATCTCACCAATGAAGCAATCTTATATTACAATAATCAAATCAATCTTCATAAAAGAATAATGAACACATGGAAACCAAGACTATGAATCAAAGCTAAGAATCCTTCCAAATCCTAATGACTACCATTATTGACCACTCTAATTTATCATCCTAATTACTCCTCAATGATTACTGCTCAAATGATTACTACTGAAATGATTACTACCTACTGAAGAGAGATCAATCTCTTTTATACATGAGAGCCTTGAAGATAATATAACCATATCATAATTACAGATCCACTATTCTCTCAACTATTTTCCATTATTACAAAATATGATCCCTTCAAATCCTCACACATATTTCTCATACATCTTGGATAAGATATTCCAACCAAATCTCCATGATATTCTCCTTGGAATGGGCTTGAATTATCTCCTCAAATCTTGAAATGGTGGAGGAAGTATTCGAGAAGTCCTTTTGAATTAATCCTTCTCATATTCCTACATATTACAAAGCTCGCACATTTTTGAGATATATATGAAAACATGTCAATTTTCTAACATTTAATCACAAATTCCATTTTAATACTAAAATGAATAAAGTGGAAAATAATAAGGTGAAACCCAAGTATATTTATGAAATGATATCGTGAAAGGTTAATGGGGTGATTAAATGTGAAGAATAATGAAGGGAAAGGTGGATGAAAATAGGACATTTATGAGCCCCAACAGGCTGTCACGTGGAACCCCTCCAGTTGGTTGGCAAGTGAAAAACGTTTTGTGACTACACAAGAATCAAACTCGCGACCTTTCGGTGGGGTAATGACTTGGAAGGGGCCGGGCTACCAGCCTGCCCTCATGGTGTTACTTAACCATATACATTGTTTTAATTATTTGAATTGCAATGTATGTAATTTTGGCGGAGTAAAGAGTTGGGGCTAGGACCCAGCCCCCAGTTCATACCATGATCCATATGACCACTCTATAAATCTTGGCACACGAAATGGTTGGATTTTGGATTTAAGCCCCCAATTCATTCCACACATCATATTCCATTCTGTAACCATTGGCGGGAACTTTCCAACACTTTATTCGTGGTTCTTACCACTCCATATGCCCATTCCTTATAACTTTTGGCACGGGATTTTACACTGGTGTTTAGCTCGACAGGTACAGAGCCTTGGCCACATGGCCACTCCATGTGACCAATGGCGTGGGGTCTATGCAACAGTTTAGCCATGAGGGGCAAGAAATGTGTTGGGACATGGCCATATGCCCCCCATACGACCAACACCTTAGCCAGGAAAAGGGGGCAGTGCACTAACGGTCCTACAATTTTACCCATTTTGTGAGAACAGTTGCGTGTGTTAGGTTTTAGTGTGGAAAACACACAAAGTCTGAGTTAGTCGGTCAGTGGGTGCAATTTGGCAAGTAGGTACAGCAAGCTTGAAGGGGAAAACTTCTAGGAGGTGTAACTTCTTCATTTTTTTTCCAAACCAAGTGCCGAAAAATCCCAGCTAGGGGTTTTTGGACGTTCTGGAGCCATTGGAGCGATCTATTTTGTATTCTGAGAACTGTAATAGAATTTTTTAATCATAATGAAAATGATCCAAGGGGAGATGGACTAGGAGATGTAGCCCAAGAGAGGGGTGAACTGCTTTATCATTTGTTGTGTTATGTGTTCATTATTGATGGTTTTTATATGTCTGATATGTTGCTCATGATTAAGAAAAAACTCATTAAATTTATGTGTTAGTAACTTGATCCAATTACCCAAACACATACCTTTTTCACACTTGCAATTTAAAGGAAAACAAACCCATTTCATTTTCAGATCAGTTGGTATCAGAGCATAGGTTTGAGGGTTTGATTATTTGTGCAAGTGTTGTTTTCTTATGCTTACAAGGTTGAAGCTCACAAGAGGAGAAGGACAACTTGTGGAGCCAAGTTCTCATCTCTCAAGGAGGAGAGTTTCACATTCACCTTAGGGTTCAAGGAGACATTCACCAAGCATGGCTCATATGGGGAGTCAAGAGCACCTTTCTTCAGAAGAGGAAACTTTCAATAAGGCTTTCTTTGATATGGATGAAATGGTGAAAGTGTTATTTGATGAAAGGAATGCAAGATTGTAGGGTGAAATTTCCTTTGAGAAATAAAAATTCCTTGGTTCTAGTCTCAACTCCTACATCTTTGTTACTGATAATATGATCTGAAGGATGATTCTTCTGTACTCATCTGCTAGGTGTCTTTGGAGGCACTTGTTGAACTTTCTCTTCTTCTTCTGTCGGATCCTCTTCATCTCACCCTTCTACTTCGTTTTAAAATTCTTCTTCTTCTTCGTAAAGTTGTTCCATTTGATAACGCCGCCATTTTTCTTTCCATTTAGAGTCGGTTTTGAGTCACGTTATGATCCATGTGCCCAAAACATGTAAATTCAGGTACGTAGCACCGTGAGGTTGAATTCAACAAATGGTTGGTTGGCCTTTGTAAATGGGAAAGTGGATGTTGTGGGAGAAAATGAGGAGGCGCCATCTTAGTAGCTGAAGCAAGGAAAGTTGTCTATTGCCGAGCTTTATCAGGAGAATAGGGAATTAAAGTGACATGGACCACGAAAGCATCAGATGCACAGAGTCACGGAGGGAATGTGGCATGGCTGAAAAGGAAAATTATAATGGCACAGAACATTATTGTCCAGCTGCGAGAGGTGCAAAGGTTGGCAAAACAGAAGCACACAGAGCGTCCCAAAGAATGCGGAGCAGCCGAAAAGGAAATTTGTGTGGCTCTTGCCAGCACATAAAATGAGAAAGTTTAATGGGTGGAATTTTCTTCACGATAGTTTTGAAGTGATATGTGTCCTCTAAAGCATCTTACCATTTTGATAATAGTCACAAGAATCGAATAGTTGTTTGTTGTGCACAACTCTCTAGCAAATAGGCGCATAACAGAGGACATAACCAACATTGCAGACAACAAGTTTTCAACAGACACCTGTTCACTAGGATACCTAATCAAGAGATACAGAGACACATTTTTTTCCTACATCAGGTTCTGACCGCTGATCAGACCCCATGGCGAACCTAAAGGCAGTCGTTAGTAGACAGGCGTGATTTTTGCCTACTTTTGGATAGTACCATACGAAGAGTATCCGGCGCATGTGGCGTGTTTTTTCTTAGTTTAGTATTATCATTTAGAAAGAAGGGTAGCCCAAGTGGCACCCTCGTTTATATATTTCATCTTTTCGATGTAATCCAGGTTGGTTGGAAATTTTGAGAAAACGACTTCTATTGTATGTAATCTGAGTTTTTGACCGAAATTTAATGCAAAGGTCTTGTGATTTGATGAAAATATTCTAGCTGTGATAGTTAGATGTATTGTGTCTCTTTCTTTGCGTATGTGTTTCCTGTTACCTTTTATTTCATATCTCATACTGTCTATTTCAGAATGAATTTTTGAACCTGTGGATTCGTTGTATAGTGCCCCTTGTTCGCATGACTTCGACAAAACATTTTCCTCTCAAAGATAACTTTGAATTCATCCACAACGATGCTCTTGAGTTACTTCCTGTGTTTTTCTCCCGACACACTTTACAGTTTACACTGAAGGAAGTTTCTCACCTAGAATTCTCCTCTCGAATCCAATCACTGAATCATTTGTTCTGTCTCTTCCTCGGATCGACCCCATAGCCCAATTTTTACTTTTGTGTGCCAATATAACTAGAAACCATTTTTACCATCGGTGTTAAATCTAGCCATTGTTTTCAAAGTCATATCCTGCGCGGAGACTGCGCTATTTCTGAGAGAGCCCTCTTCAGCTATGAAAGGCTAGTTTCGAGTCTCAAAGTTGGTTGAAAGAGTTACCTTCGTCGTTTTTTTATCAGCCAAATATATTTACGGAGTGCTAACATTCTGGCGTCATTGTTGGGGAAGTAGTTGAAAATAGTTTCCCCAGGAGAACGACAAACGTTGCAGTTTGACCCCTGAGGGTAACAGAGGGACAAACACCCATACCGGATGAAACCTTTACCCTGGCGACTGCAGTCCGAACAAACCAGTAGCCCCAAGTAGCACTACTCAGAAAACCTGGATCCAAAGTCATTTTACACCAGAGTGAATCCTGACCCACACCCCTCTAAGCCTATGTAGGACCCCGAAAAGATTATGCGCAAGGCTAGAGAGCACGCGCCAGACCCATTTTATTTCCTGGATAGAAGTCTATCCTTTCCCAAACATGGTGCGCAGAGAATTGACGACCTAGATTTTGACACACTTTTCGAGCAAACTCTATTTAGGTCTAAGTCAGAAACCAGTTTGGACAAGATTGTTTTCAACCAGAAAAATTTCCAAGCCTTAGTGACAAATAATATCCCCCAAAAATCGAATCCCTCTAGGGCTATGGATGTCAGATTCACTCCTCTCATCCTGCTAGCCTAGTTACATGACTTGCCTCATTATTATATCCAAAGAATCAGAATCTATGATGCTGAGGGAAATGTTTCCGCCGAGAAACACCTGGACTGGTTTAATGACTTTGTCGACCTGGAGGAGGTAGATTACGTAGATACAAAAATGAGGTTTTTTACACAAATCCTTTCGAGAGAATTAAGAAAGTGGTTCAAATACCTCCCACCCACGAGCATTTGCGACTTCAAATCATTTGAAAGGTATTTCTTGAATAAATGGAGGGATAAGAAAAACCCTTTGCAACTGCTAACACAATACAATAACATGAAGAAAACACCGAAGGAAACGATGCAGGAATTCTCGGCTTGTTTTTTGAAGGTATACAATTCCATCCCTACTAAAGTAAAGCCCCCTCCTAGTGATGCATAGTTGTGGTACACAGATTCCTTCGACAATGAATTTGCTCTGCTGCTAAGAGAAAGAAGATCAACGAGTCTGTATGCCATAATGAGTAATGCCATTGAAGTAGAAGTGAACATGATGGCATCGGGAAAAATAAAACTGAATTTCAATTAGGGAGACAAAATACCTCGGGGGGATGCACAGCCATCGATGTCATGGTCCTCGGATGAAAAGTTCAACATGATGATGAAGACCGTGGAAACGTTGATGGAAATAATGTCCGTGGGAAACAGGCCTATTGCACGAGAACAAAACAATCCACAGCCTATAAATAAGAATCTCCAAAGGGGTCAGATTCCTCAAATCAAGCAGTGGGACCCAGGCGATTAGCAAATGAGACATCCTTTCCAGAAAAAATGCACAAATGAGGATTTCGACCAATCTTTCTACGATCAGATGCATTGTTTTGATAACAAAAACCTGCGCATGTTCCTGACAAAGAGTGAACATGATCGATATATGAGCCAAAACGAAGACTTCACACTTGAGACCGATGATAGTATGATGCTCAAAAAATATGACACACCATATTGGGAGATGGAAGAATTCAAGAAAGGTTATCAAAATGCTATCATGTAGTTCCAGAAGAAGTACAACCTTCGAAGTAAAGATGTACCTGCCAAGACGAAACAAACAGACCTCCTAAAGAAGCCTACAGTGGACACACCTTCCATGATCTGACCGAGACCGGATAGTGTAGCCAAGGATGTAGCCGAGAAGGTGAATTCGAAGGAGGAAGTCCCCAAAAAATACCCGGAGACAGGCCAGGAGACAAGCGAAAAAGAGGTAGAAAAAACATGTCCCCCTTTCAATTTTGAACACAAAATGGCCAAAATCAAAATCTTCGTCCCATTCAATGAGCTTATTAGAAAGGGAGAGTATCAGGAACAAATCATTAAAATGATGAAAGTGGGAGGGGCCCCCGATACTCTGAACATTCGAGACGACCACCCCGCCATATTGTTTGGCCCACATGTCGAAGAGATGAGCGATGGTGAAGATGTCCCCCCTTTCTATGTCAGTCTAAAGATCCATGATCTAATCTTTCATAATGCCATGATTGATTCTGGTGCATCACATAATCTCATGTTGAAATGGTCATGGATGAGCTAGGTTTAGAAGTCACTAGACCATACAAGGACATTTTCTCCTTTGATTCAAGGAAAGTCAAATGTTTGGGACTTATCAAAGACCTGGTTGTATCATTGGCTCAAATATGCGCAAAGAACATGGTCATGGACATAGTCATCGCATACATACCCCCAAAGTTCATCATGATTCTTTCGAGATCGTGGGCTGCAAAGTTGAAGGGCATGTTGCAGATGGATATGAATTACGCCACTATCTCCTGTTTTTGGCCACGAAAGAAGGCTGTATAGAGAAGTGTTGCTGAAATACATGGTAAACAGCAAGACGCAGCCCCACAATCATCCTATATACGTTGTCGACACCGAAGTAGGTTTGTCTATATTCTACAATGATTTTAGCTTTAGAGAGGATGGATCAATGACCATCATGATAGATGATGAGAAAATCGCACAGGAAAAAATAGATTGCATCGACCCAAAAGGCCATGCAGAAAACGGGGTGTGGAACATGAGTTTTGATGATGCAGTCAGTAGAGAAGGAGTTGGGGCTGGTATATGGGTGAGCCCTCCTAAAGCAAGCACAAAGTTGCGTTCATACAAGCTTGTGTTTGAATGCACTAACAACATGGCCGAGTATGAAGCACTAATCTTGGGCTTACACATTTTGAAAGAACTAGGTGTGCAGAGGATAGCAGTGCACGGAGATTTTGAGCTGATCATAAATAAGGTGAAGGGTGTGTATCAAAACAAACACCCGAGACTGCGTGCGTACAAAAATCTGGCTCTAGACCTTCTCAAAGGATTTTTGGAGTATGATCTGACTACTATCCCCAAAGAACAAAATCAGATCGCCAATGCGTTGGCCATCTCGGCCTCATTTTTCAAGGTTCCCATTCTTCCAAATAAACAATATGAAATCGAGGTCAGGCACCTGTCGATAGTACCCAACAACATCAAACACTGGTAGGTATTTAATGATGAGAACCAGGTGGAAAGGTTCCTCCTCATGAACGACAAGTTCGCTAACACAAACATCGATAGGGAATACTACGACGATGAAGATGAGGGTGCAGACACACACAGTGATGATGACCCTTTCCAAAACTAGATCATGGGAAGGGATATAATACAGCTGAAAAACAATATTATTCCAAAGGGGTTGGTGCCGCTAGAAACTTTGTTTGACAAAAATGATGTGGCTAAGAACCCCAATATCACCACAAGCACAGAAGACGTGGATGACTGCAACATCGAGACCAAGGTAGAGCCGAAGATTGTAAAATTATCAAAAACACTCAGTCCAGAGGTTAAGTAGGATTACATAAAACTCATGAAGGATTTTCGAGACGCTTTTGCGTGGAGCTACGACGACCTGAAAGTGTATGAAATGAAGGTGATCCAACATATTATCCATCTCAAGGAAGATCAAAAAACTTTCAAATAGAAGTTGAGACGAATAAACCCCATGTTATTGTCGTTGATCGAGAAAGAGGTAAAGAAGCTTTTCGATGCCAAAATTATTGTTTCCTTAAGATTCTCGAAGTGGGTAGCTAACTTAGTACTTGTGAGAAAAAAAAGCAGCAAAATTAGATTGTGTGTAGACTCCCAAAATTTGAATAAGGTGTCTCTCAAAGACCACTATCCCCTTCCCAAAATGGACTACATATTGCAAAAGGTGGTGGGATCTCAGAAGATGTCCATGCTGGATGGATTCTCAGGATATAACCAAATCATGGTCCACCCGAATGATAGAGAGAAAACATCTTTCACCACTCCGTGGGGAACGTTCATGTACGCTCAGATGTTGTTCGGATTGATGAACGATGATTCCACTTTTCAAAGGGATATGGACATCACGTTTGCCGATGAGAAGGAAAAATTCATTGTGATTTATCTTGATGACATCACAGTGTATTCTACCTCTGACAAACAACATCTCGAGCACCTAAACAAGGTTTTACAGAAGTGAAAAAAGTTTGGCATATCACTGAATCCAAAGAAATCTCATTTCACGATGAAGGAAGGCAAGATTTTAAGGCATGTCATTTCCAAAGAAGGTATTAAAATAGACCCCAGTAGGGTTGAATGGATTCTAAAGATCGACACCCCGCGCAGTAAAAAGGAGGTACAATCTTTCCTGGGTAAGGTTAACTTTTTGAGGAGATTTATCCCAAACCTGGCAGAAATTATAAAACATATAACTTGAATTCTCAGGAAAGGAAACGAGATTAAGTGGAACTTAGAGGCCAATAATTCCTTCAAAGATATCAAAGTGGCTCTGACTAAATCCCCTGTGCTAGCCATCCCAGAATTTACGAAGGATTTCCTCCTTTTTTCATTTTCCTTAGAACACACTATTCCCAGAGTACTGTTACAAAAGGACGAACAAAATTTTGAGAAACCCATAACCTACTTCACCTGAACATTGTGTGACACTCCTCTAAACTATGGCATTATAGAAAAGCAAGTGTATTCCTTGGTAAAATCTTTGAAGGAATCCAGGACATACATATTGCACTCCCATGTCATTGCCTATGTGCCCAGTAGTTCGGTAAAGAACATCCTGACTCAGCCTGACCCGGAAGGAAGGAGAGGGAAGTGGATAGTAGCCATGTTATAATATGTTCCTGATATCAAGCCGACAAAGTTGGTTAAGGTTCAGGGCCTTGCAAAGTTGATGGCGCAGTCGGACTGTGATGTTGTAGATATGAACTTCATTGTTGATTTGTCGGAGTTTCCTCAAGAAGAAAAGGTTGTGCAGATGCCTAAATGCTTCATTGATTCTCTGTGGTACGCAGACATCATATATGTATTGGAAAATCTCTAGGCCCCTCAAGGCGTGAGAAATACTAATGAAAGATTCCTCAAAC
>JASDQU010014885.1:19174-36662 GCA_032191745.1 Picea mariana
AGAATAGTATTGCCTGCAAATATATCAAAATTCATACCATTATGCATCAAATAAACTTGGGTCCATTACCCAAAACTTTGTGCTACCGGAATTTGCTACGGGACTTTCTTTAAGGGTTGACATCAATGACAACCAACCCAATTAATCAACAAGATGTTGATGGAAAAAAAATTATGCAACTTTATGTCATACTAACCAAGTTGAGGAATTGGATTCTTATGTGCATGGTAAACTTTTGTATCTTGGCAAGCTATGTTTTTCACAGGGTGAAAGAGTCAACAAGATAAGGGAAGAAAATTCTTCTCTTGTTGCTGGCCATTTTGGTGTCGGCAAGAAGTTCATTGAACAAGTTCAGTTTTTGTATCAAACCGTTCAAGAATAGTTGAGAAAGAGTCAATCCAAGTACAAGACAAGGAATGACAAGTTTTGTATTGGTCTCAAAGGCACCAATCCAAGCAAGGCCAAGTGGATTGAGGTTGGAAAGGTGCAGGAATTGTACCCTCATCTTCATATTGACTAAAAGTAGTATTTTGGAGGTCCAAAAGCTTCCCAATGGGGAGATGTGATCCAGGGGATCAATTTTTTCTCAAAATTCAAAGTGCTTAGAATCGCTTCAAGACGGACACGTGTTTATGCCTCGTCCTCATGATCCCAAAGAAACTTCAACGGGCTCAAATGAACATCATATGAGAAATATATCACATTCTATTTGTTTTTCCAAACATGTATAATTTTGTTGGTTGTAAAGTTCGTATAGTACTGACATGGGAGGGTATGGAACCACATGTGGAAACTGACATGGATTGATACGAACCCACACATGGCAAGTAATGTGTCAGGGTCATACAATTGACCTAGCATGGACTGATGTGGCATGGTCGTACATGCTATGTGGTAGACGTGGATGAATCAGGTTGTGACAAGTGTCATTTTTTTTGGCAAGTTTTATGGTGCCATGTGGCCCAGTCGTGGGTTTTCAGGTGACACCCGTCCAATTGGTTGGAAAGTGATCAAACTTTTGTGACTCCAGAAGAATCAAACCCACGACCTCCGGGCGGGGTAATGACTTGGCAGGGGTCGGGCTACTAGCCCGCCCTCACAGTGTTACTTAACCATATACATTGTTTTAATTATTTGAATTGCAATGTATGTAATTTCGATGGAGTAAAGGGTCAGGGCTAGGACCTAGCCCCCAGTTCATACCACAATCCATATGGACACTCTATAAATCTTGGCGCACGCAACGATTGGATTTTGGAGTTAGGCCCCCGGTTCATTCCACACATCATATGCCACTCTGTAACCATTGGTGGGAACTTTCCAACACTTTAGTCGCGGTTCTTACCACTCCATATGCCCACTCCTTATTTAGCCTGATTTTACACTGGTGTTTATCCTGATAGGTGCGGAGCCTTGGCCACATGGCCACTCCACATGACCAATGGCATGGGGTCTATTCAACAGTTTAGTGATGGGGGTCTGAGAAAGGTGATGGGACATGGCCATATGCCCCCCATACGACCAACACCTCTGTTGGGAAAAGGGGCCAGTGCACTAATGGTCCTACAATTTCTCCCATTTTGAGGGAACCATTGCGTTTGCTGGGCTTTGATACGAAAAATACATCGAGGCCGAGTTAGATGGTCAGTGGGTGCAATTTGGTGAGTAGGTACAACAAGCTTAAAGGGGAAGACTTCCAGGATGTGTAACTTCTTCATTTTTTGGCCAAACCAGATGTCGAAAAAGACTAGCTAGGGGTTTTTGGACGTTCTTGAGCCATTGGAGCCATCTATTCTGTATTTTGAGCAATGTAAGAGCACTTTTTAAGCATAATGAAAATGATCCAAGGGAAGTTGGACCAGGATATGTAGCCCAAGAGAGGGGTGAACTCCTTTATCATTTGTTGTGTTATGTGTTCATTATTGATGGTTTTTATATGTATGATATGATGCCCATGATTAAGTAAAATCGCATTAAATTTATGTGCTAGTAACTTGATCCAATTACCGAAACACATACATTTTTCACACTTGCAATTTAAAGGAAAACAAACCCATTTCATTTTCAGATCAGGGGGCCTTGGGGGTAGGTGAATGATGAGGTGGAATGCATGTGTTCTATGATCTTGGGGAAGATGAGAGGCCAATTACAATTCAGTAAATAATTCAACATATCCAACCATGAAAATATGAATCGTCAGGAGTCCCACGGGAGTCCAAGGGGGTGGGTCATCATTATGAATAGAAAAAAGTATGAGGTTCATTTTCTGAGATGGATACTATACAGAGTCTTGTCTTATGATAAGAAAAGGCATGGGTGTCAATAATGCAAGGGGATCTAATATCAAGGCAACCCATAGAGGTTAAGTGATATTGGCCAACAATAACTGAATTCATGTAGAATTGGGTGAATTTGCATTCATGGCTAGGAAAAGAAAATCCTAAAGAAATACTTAGTGGGAGTGACACTAGAAAATGTGATGATCTTAGAGGGAGTATTGACCTGCTAGTTTGAATAATTTTCTACATGAAAGGACAAGGTGAATTTCCCTTCTATGTGCATCTAAGAGGAAAAGAGGGCCTCCCAAAAAATATCTTTACACAAAAAATTGAATACATGGTGTGAAAACATTGATGAAAAGAAACCAGATGGTCCAAAATGGAATTAAAAATAGAGTTATTGAGCTCGTGTACCTTTCTATTGAACTTCAATAGAAAAATGACCCCAAGATTAAATTTTGGGGAAAATGAATGGATCATACCTCACTAGAGGTCGCATTTTCGTGATTCCAACATTATATATGGTTCTCAAAATGAAACTTATAGGCTCCCATTATGACGTCAAGAAACTTTTGACTAAGCCATACAAAAAGGGTTGGGGCCCATTTGAAACTTCATTTTCTCTTTGGTGAGTTGTACATGAACGAGTGTGGAGCTCAATGTCTTCCAAATCTTGATGTGTGTGTGTTTGTGATCATTTTTTAGCCCAATGAGAACTAGGTAAGGGATAATGAATCCACCTTTCAACTTTTGCATTCAGTTTCTAGGTTAGCGAGAATTTGGGGGACTGTATGACACCTTGTTGAGGTGGGTTGTGCAGGTTACACAACTTTAAATGGGTACCCATACAAATCTTCACAAATAATTCACTAGTACATATTGTAAAAATTTCAACGTTCTATTTGCGGCACTATGGAAAAAATTGGCCATACTGTCGAAAAATAGAGGAAATTTAAAAAACAAAATTCCATATTGCCCGATAACGTCGATATTTCCACGTTGATGTATCTCTTGCCACGTTTTCATCTCTCTTGCCAGGTTGTCATCTCTCTTGTCACGTTTGTGACATAGTCATCTCGCTTTCCACATTTGTGAAGATAGTTGTCGCAGTTGCGATGTTGTGGAAACTAGGTTTTCCCCCTCCAACGGTCACCTAGTATTTTGACCAAGTCAACTTTGATTTGGTCAATAATCGTTGGAATTGTGACGTTATAAAATCTATAAATATGTTTCATTTTATGGATGTTGCGACAAGTTTGCTATAATAAAGACACTTAGAAAAGGGTTTGCGGGTCTTCTTGGCTAGAGTACAACTATTAAACGACATTGTACTAGGGCTCTTCTCGTTTTGTTTTAATTTTATGATCGGTCAAATTTTAAAGGAAACAACTATTAAAAGACATTGTACTAGGGATAGAATACATTATGGGAAATGGTGACCTGTGAATGGGGCCAACATTGATTTTTTTTCAAAAAAACATTGTATGACATCATACATCCTTGAGTATTGAAACCCACCCATATTGTCAAGTCATGTCTCTAGTCTAACCATGTCAAATTTCGATGCATACAAGCACATATTGAAGAAATTTCAACACTGGCCCCATTCACTGCTCACTATGCGGGGTCAGTGCATGACATTTTTGGTGGTTGAATTGGAAATTGCATGACATTTCAAGAGAGTTCCAACAATGTTTCTACAGATGGAAACAACAACATTTGACAATGATATGCCCATTATGAACATTGTTGCAAACATGGATGATCTCAAATATTATGTTTTCGGGACATCATACATCTTTGAGTCTTGAAAACCTCCCATAACATCAAGGCATGTGTCTAGTCTAACCATGTCAAATTTTGATGCATACAGGCACATATTTAAAAAATTTCAATGTTGGCCCCATTCACTAGTGCTCACTGTGCGAGGTCGGTGCATGACATTTGTGGTGGTTGAATTGGAAGTTCCATCTTATAGACCCTCATCAACGAGCATCATCAACAAGGAAGAAACCCAATAAGCAGACAAAGAAACTCTTGCATTCAAATTGCCACATGATGCAAACATAAACTGACACATGGGATGGGATAGACAACAATTGTTGCACACATGAGGTTTGTGAAAATCGGTTGGTAGTTTAGACGTAAAAATCACTGTGGATATGACCCTAATAAAGAAACACTTTTGAGATAATTAAAGTTATAATGATTGATCCAAGTAAAAATCCATTGAAAATTGGAAATTAAAGAAGAAGGGTTAGAAAAAAATAATATGTGTGTCCCTTTATTTCAATCAACGAAGGGTGCATAGGGATAAATATGATCTCTTTTAAACTTGTTAATTATTGTTGAATCCCTTTGAATAATTTATGCCAATGTTATATAGGGGGTACTCAAGAATTATGTACTACTCCATTGTAGGCTCCTCTAAAGTTACCAACTTCTTCTTAATGAATTCCACTTTTGAAGAAAATAAGGTTAAGAAGATAGAAGATCCTTTTGCAAGATCTCAATGCTCTTTTTTGACCACCAATCATGCCCATAGAGAGATCTTTTACCATCCATTATGAATTTATGTATGCCTTAAAAGCATTTTTGCAACCTCTTTTGACTAATTAATTTAAGGAGGACGTATCCTTCACAATGTTATTTTCTACACTTTCCTAAAAAATGTCAAGAACAATGCTAGCACACTCAGAAGGTGGAACTATAACATTTACATAATCAAGAGGCCAAGGATAAGCTTGATCCAAGATTGGTTCCCCCTAATGGTGACCAATCTTAGAGTCCTTCAACCAAGTTGGCTTCTAATTTATGCACTTATTTGCATGAGAAGCATTATGAGCTTTAAATTTCAGACATGAAGTAAGTAGATGGTTGCACTCAAAACAAATCCTATTATTACGTTCATTATGCAATAATTAGGTCCAACTACAATAATTATAACTTAAAACAATTTTTCTTTGTAGATCCTTAATCAAATTAGTGTCAATGTATTTGGTCTATGGAAAATGCCAATGAATTTGTTGTTTCTAGAGGCAAGGAAACAATCTTACTTACAACATTTCTAATGGAATTTCAATTTTTAAGAGGCTAGCTAAGATTTCACATCGAAAGTGCCTTCCCATTATTTCTGTTCATTCCTACATGCTTACTACTTGAAAGTTATTCAACTCAGCTTAGTAGGAACCTCTTGGTTGTTGTTTTATACGTTGAATTTTGAAAGTTATACCTACCTTCTGGATTGACATCATTTGGAGAGAGTGTTGCAAAGGTTCTAGTGTAACACACCCAACAACCTCCTCACTGTGGTACAGATACCCATAACTTCCATAATACAAAACACACCCAAAAACCTCCCCTTATGCATTGCAGACCTTGTACACCAAGACCGACACATTTTCATACATAGTTGTGGAGGAGGCGCTATGAAGGGAAGGATAGTCAGGAAGAAGAAGAGTGTTTCAAAGGTTTTGGTGCCCATGTAGACTATAATTGGAACCGTAACCTGAATCACATAGAGCTTTAGTCTCCAAGGAAATTAGTATGTGCTCATAATATGTTTCCTCCAATCTCTATGAATATAGATCCCTGATTTTCTATTGCAGTGGTAGAGGGTGCACATGCCTACTACTTGAAAGTTATTCAACTCGGATGACTAGGAATCTCTTGGTTGTTGTTTTATATGTTGAATTTTCAAAGTTATACCTACCATATGGATTGGCACCATTTGTAGAGAGTGTTTCTAGTTGTGGTAATCTAATGTATTGTGTCTCTTTCTTTGTGTATGTGTTTCTTGTTACCTTTTATTTCATATCTCATACTGTCTATTTCGGAATGAATTTTTGAACCTGTGGATTCATCGTGTAATGCCCCTTGTTCCTGCCACTTAGAAAAAACGTTTTCCTCTCAAAGATAACTCTGAATTCGTCCATAGCGGTGCTCTTGAGTTACTTCCTATGTTTTTCTCCCGCCACACTTTACAGTTTACATTGAAGGCTATTTCTCGCCTAGCCTTCTCCTCTCGTATCCAGTCACTGATTCATTTGTTCTGTCTCTTCCTCAGATCGACCCCATAGCCCAAGTTTTACATTTCTACGCCAATATAACCAAAAACCATTTTTACCATCGGTGTTAAATCTAGCCAGTGTTTTCAAATTCATATCCTACGCAGAGACTATGCCATTTCTGAGAGAGCCCTCTCCAGATCCGAAAGGCTAGTTTCGGGTCTCAAAGTTGGTTGAAAAAGTTACCTTCATCCTCTATTTATCAGCCAAATAAATTTACGGAGTGATAACACCATTGGCTCATTTTATTCTTCCTTTAATTTGTGTCTACCTATTTCATCAATTGTTACGTTGATGCTTTCCTCAAATTCGTTCAATCTCAGGTTGTAACACGTGTATGCTTTGCTTGTACTTGAGTAACCAACAAGTACTCCTATGTCCACACGAGAGTCAAACTTTCCCATTCTACCATCTTCTCTTTTGATGCAACATTTTTCTTCCAAAAACCTTGAAGTGCTTCACATTTGTTGGTCTTCCTTTCCATAGCTCGTAGGGAGTTTTGTCAGTGTTGTTTCTGAGCATTACTCTTTTTTGAATGTGAACTGTTGTATGCACTTCCTGTGTCCAAAAGATATCTGTCAATTTGGAATCCATTATCATTCTTCTTCCTAAGGCCTATCTGTTTCTGTCGGTCGTTGATTCTGAAATATGAATCTTCTCGGTGGAGGAGTGTCCCTGTAATTTTCTTTGTAGACCTTTCTATCCCCATTGATTGTTTCTACATAGCTTTTTGGATATGTTTCTTGTTCTGTTGTTTTGGATCTTGATCCCTTTTCTGTCTAATTGTATCCAATTCCTAACTTATCATGATGAGGTTTTTTATTGTTGATAATGTCATTCAAAACTTTTGAGTTGTTCTCCATATTTTTCTTTTGAATATCCTTTCTTAATGTGACAATTTATTCTTCCAAATTTCCAATGATCCTGTATCTTCCTTCTAGTTTTTCTTTGAGTGATTCTTTCATTCTTTTATCTTCTTCAATTTGAACCTTCAAATTTGTGATCATTTGTTCTAGTTCCTGAGTGTCTTCTTTCTTGTCTAGTTCCACTTGTAGTTTCTTTTTTTTCTTCTTTTCTTTTCTGATAACTTCTATGGCACACAACAATTCTTCTCGGTATTCAACTTCTGCCTCTTCATATTCTTTTTCGGCCTCTTCATATTCTTCTTCGGAGTCTTGTTTATCAGATTCTTCTACTACCATGAATAGAACTGTTTATGTCTCACTATCACTGACTTCATCTTCATCTGAGATGTCTTCTTTGGTGCATAAGCTTTTCTTGAAAAAATTATTTGTGGTTATTTTTCCTTTATATGTTTGTTTGTTATTTGAGTAACCTTCATCATTTCTCTTTTTCTTATGAGGACACTTTTTAGAAAAATGACCAATAGCATCAAAATTAAAACAAATCAAAGGAAGATTACATCTATACCTATCGTTGATTCCCTTGTTCAATCTTCTGAAAAAGTTGGTCGCTTCTTCATCATCTTCCAAGATGTCACTGTTGTTTCTATGTTATTTTTATTTTTTCTTTCCCTTTCGCTTTGACCTTTTGGATGCTTTGAAGGATGCTTATTTTATATCTATATTTTCCTATTCAATTCTCGTTTCATACACTGTGAAGATTCCATGTAGTTCCTCCATGCTTATTAATTTTAGATCTTCTCCTTCTTCTAGTGCCGATATCTTAGGGTCAAATCTCATAGGAAGAGATCTTAGTACCTTTTGAACAATTACAAATTCTTTAATTTCTTATCCCGATCCCAAGATTGCATTTACTATTTCATCGACTCGTAAAAAGTAAGCTGCAATGTTCTCATCTTCCTTCATCTTTAGTTTTTCGAACTGACCTCTGTAAGTTTGAAGCTTTGCTACTTTGACTTTTGAATCTCCTTCAAAAATATTTCAAAGTTTATCCCAAATATCTTTAGCGGATTTACAAAGTGAAACTTTGGTGAATACCGATTCTCCAAGACCATTCAGAAGTGCATTTGTGGCTTTGGAATTATTCTGACTAAGTTCCATTTCTTTGTCATTTGTCAGCGGAACTGTTGGTGTTGTGTATCCATCTACAATTGATTGCCAAATTTAAAATCCATGTGCCTATATATATGTCTTCATTATTATGCTCCAAAGTGCATACTTTTTTCCATCAAACTGTGGTATTCCATTTTTATACATGTTGTTTCTCTCCATGATCTACCTTTCAGTGATTAAACTGATTTCTGAAGGAACCTGCTATGATACCAATTGTTGGATTACTGAGAGGGGGGGTGAATCAATAATAGATAAATATAATCCTTTTTAACCATATAATGCAAGTGTTATATCAATGTAGCATTATCATCCAATATTTCCAGAGTAAATAAACAATGAACAAATGAACAGTCATACATATACACAGTACACGAGTGTTTTTACATGGAAACCCAAAGTGAGAGAAAACCACATAATGCTTTTTCTTATATGTCTTGAAGAATTACACTCATTGGAAGCACCAACTTCCTTTGTTTTCTAGCTGCAACTGGAAGGAGGCTCCAACCCCCTAGTTTCTTAGGTTACAACCTGAGGGAAGCTCCAACTCCCCAATCTTTGGCTACAACTAGAAGGAGGCTACAACCCCCTATGTTCTCTAGCTACAATAGGAAGGTGGCTACAACCACCCATCCTTGCCCCGTCCAACCACCCTAACGTATAAGTAGAATGATGGAACCAGTGTCACACTATCTCTGTGATATATATTGTTGTAAATCTATACCAATCAACCTGCACCAAAAAAACTGTACCAATAACCTGAACCATGCATCAACCATGAATCAACTTGCACCTCAACATGTAATCAACCTGTACCATAAACAAGTGCATCAACCATGCACCAAACTATACCAAACAACTTGTAATCAACTTGTATCATAAACAAGTGCATCAACCATGCACCACCATGTACCTTAACCTGCAAACCTTCCTTAACTTTAACAACAAGAGACTAGAATTTTCATCAAACTTTACTTTAGTCTCACATGACTAATTTTGTATTATTCAACAACCCTAACTTGAAATAATAATAAATATGTACCCGTAATGAATAAAGATCTAAAAATAGTACACAATATTCTTCAGTGTGTTTTATGCAATTCCTCCAGGTGTCACTACTTGGAACCTCTCAGAAAAGGGTTTATAGGAAAAATGGCATACCTTGTTTAATTCTGGCTTATTCAAATAATCTCTTCTTTTCAAGCACTTTGACTACTTTGACCTTTTGGGGCTTCTAGATGACTCATGAGGGTTCTCTAACTTCATATGGCAATAACTCTCTAACCATGAGGAGTTATGTGACGTTCCACATACCACCAGAAATGGCATGACATGTACTATCCATCTAGAATAGTCTTACCTGCAAATATATCGAAACTCATACCATTATGCATCAAACAAACTTGGGTCCATTACCCAAACCTTTTTGCTACAAGACTTTCTTCAAGGGTTGACATCAATGACAACCAACCCAATTAATCAACAAGATGTTGATGGAAAAAACAATTATGCAACTTTATGTCGTACTAACCAAGTTGAGAAATTGGATTCTTATGTGCATGGTAAACTTTTCTATCTTGGCAAGCTATGTTTTTCACAGGGTGAAAGAGTCAACAAGATAAGGGAAGAAAAGTATTCTCTTGTTGCTGGCCTTTTTGGTGTAGGCAAGAAGTTCATTGAGCAAGTTCAGTTTGAGCATCAAACTGTTCAAGAACAGTTGAGAAAGAGTCAATCCAAGTACAAGACAAGGAATGACAAGTTTTATATTGCTCTCAAAGGCACCAATCCAAGCAAGGCTAAGTGGATTGAGGTTGGAAAGGTGAGGGAATTTTACCCTTATCTTCATATTGACTAAAAGTAGTCTTTTGGAGGTCCAAAAGCTTCCCAATGGGGAGGTGTGATCCAGGGGATCAATTTTTTCTCAAAACTCAAAGTGTTCGGAATCGCTTCAAAATGGACACATGCGTAGGCCTCATTCTCATGATCCCAATGAAACTTCAACAAGATCAAACGGATTTCATATGAGAAAGATATCACATTCTGATTGTTTTGCCAAACATTCACAATTTTGTTGATTGTACGGTCTGTACAATGTTGACATGGCAGGGTACGGACCCACATGTGGAAACTGACATGGCAGGGTACGAACCCACACATGGTAGGTGACATGTCATGGTCGTACAAGTGACTTGGAATGGACTGATGTGGCATGGTCATATAGCCTATGTGGCAGACGTGGATGAATCAAGTTGTGACAAGTATCATTTTTTTGGGAAAGTGTTATGGTGCCACGTGGCCCAATCATGGGTTGTCTCATGGCACCCCTCCAATTGGTTGGAAAGTGACAAAAGTTTTGTGACTCCAGAAGAATCGAACCTGTGACCTCCGGGAGGGCTAATGACTTGGAAAGGGTCAGCCTACCAGCCCTCCTTCACGGTGTTACTTACCCATATACATTGTTTTAATTATTTGAATTGCAATGTATGTAATTTCGGCGGAGTAAAGGGTTGGGTCTAGGATCTATCCCCTATTTCATACCACGATCCATACGACCACTCTATAAATCTTGGTGCATGCAATGGTTGGATTTTGGATTTAATCCCCTAGTTCATTCCACACATCATATGCCACTCTGTAACCATTGGTGGGAACTTTCGAACACTTTAGTCGCGGTTCTTACCACTCCATATGCCCATTCCTTATTTAGCCTAATTTTACACTGGTGTTTAGCCCGATATGTGCAAAGCCTTGGCCACATGGCCACTCCACGTGACCAATGGCACGGGGTCTATGCAACATTTTAGCCATGGGGGTCTGAGAAAGGTGATGGGACATGCCCATATGCCCCCCATACGACCAACAGCTCCGCTGGGAAAAGGGGACAGTGCACTAATGGTCCTACAATTTCTCCCATTTTTTGTGAACCATTGTTTGTGTTGGGTTTTGGTGTGGAAAACACACAGAGGCCGAGTTATCCAGTCAATGAGTGCAATTTGGCTAGCAGGTACAACAAGATTGAAGGGGAAAACTTCTAGGATGTGTAACTTCTTCATTTTTTGGCCAAACCAGGTGCCGAAAAAACCTAGCTAGTGGTTTTTGAAAGTTATGGAGCCATTGGAGCCATCTATTTTTTATTATGAGCAATGCAAGAGCACTTTTTAAGCAGAATGAAAATGATCCAAGGGAATTTGGACCAGGATATGTAGCCCAAGAGAGGGGTGAACTCCTTTATCATTTGTTGTCTTATGTGTTCATTATTGGTGGTTTTTATATCTCTAATATGATGCTCATGATTAAGTAAAAACTCATTAAATTTATGTGTTAGTAACTTGATCCAATTACCCAAACACATACATTTTTCACACTTGCAATTTAAAGGAAAACAAACCCATTTCATTTTTAGATCAGGGGACCTTGGGGGTAGGTGAATGATGAGGTGGAATGCATATGTTCTATGATCTTGGGGAAGATGAGAGGCCAATTAAAATTTGATAAATAATTCAACATATCCAACCCATGAAAATAGGAATCATCAGGAGTCCCTTGGGAGTCCAAGGGGGTGGGTCATCATTATGATGAGAAATAAGTATGAGTTTCATTTTCTGAGATGCATACTATACAGAGTCTTGTCTTATGATAAGAAAAGGCATGGATGTCAATAATTCAAGGGGAGATAAAATCCAGGCAACCCACGGACGTTAAGTGATATTGGCCAACAACAACTGAATTCATGTGGAATTGGGTGAAGTTGCATTCATGGCTAGGAAAAGAAAATCATAAAGAAATACTTAGTGGGACTGACACTAGAAAATGCGATGATCTTAGAGGGAGTATTGACATGCTAGTTTGAAGAGTTTTATACATGAAATGACAAGGTGAATTTACCTTCTATGTGCATCTAATACGCAAAGAGGGCCTCCCAACAAATATCTTTACACAAAAAATTGAATACATGGCATGAAAACATTGATGAAAAGAAACCATATGGTCCAAAATGGAATTAAAAATGGAGTTATTGAGCTCACGTACCTTTCTATTGAACTTCAATAGAAAAATGACCCCAAGATTAAATTTTGGGGAAAATGAATGGATCATACATCAATAGAGGTCACATTTTTGTGACTACAACATCATAGATCGTTGTCAAAATGAAACTTCTAGGCTCCCATTATGACGTCTAGAAAATCTTGATTCAGCCATATAAAAAGGGTTGGGGCCCATTTGAAACTTCATTTTCTCCTTGGTGAGTTGGACATGAGAGAGTGTGGAACCCAATGTCTTCCAAATCTTCATGTGTGTGTGTTTGTGATCATTTTTTAGCCCATTGAGAGCTAGGTAAGGCATAATGAATCCACCTTTCAACTTTTGCATTCAGTTTCTAGGTTAGTGAGAATTTGGGGGACCGTACAACACCTTGTTGAGGTGGGTTGTGTAGTTTTCACAACTTTAAATGGGTACCCACACAAATCTTCGCAAATAATTCACTAGTACATATTGTAAAAATTTTGATGTTCTATTTGCGATGTTATGGAAAAAATTGGCCATACTGTTGAAAAATACAGGAAATTTTAAAAAATAAATTCCATATTGCCCGATAACGTCGCTATTTCCATGTTGATGTCTCTCTTGCCACGTTTTTGTATCTCTTGCCACATTTTCCACATAGTCGTCTCTCTTGCCACGTTTGTGACATAGTAGTTTCGCTTGCCATGTTTGTGAATATAGTTGTCACAGTTGCGACGTTGTGGAAACTTGGTTTTCCCCCTCCAACGGTCATCTAGTATTTTGACCAAGTCAACTTTGATTTGGTCAATAATCGTTAGAATTGCGATGTTATAAAATCTATAAAAATGTTGCATTTTACGGATGTTGTGACAAGTTTTTTATAATAAAGACACTTCAAAAAGGGTTTGCGGGTCTTCTTGGCTAGAGTACAACTATTAAGAGACATTGTACTAGGGTTGTTCTCATTTCGTTTTAATTTTCTGATCGGTCAAATTTTAAAGGAAACAACTATTAAAAGACATTGTACTAGGGCTAGAGTACATTATGGGAAATGGTGACTTGTGAATGGGGCCAACATTGAATTTTTTTCAAAATGTTTTTGTATGACATCATACATCCTTGAGTCTTGAAACCCTCCCTTACCGTCAAGTCATGTGTCTAGTCTAACCATGTCAAATTTCGATGCATACAAGAACATATTGAAGAAATTTCAACGTTGGCCACATTTGCTGCTCACTATTCGAGGTCGACGCATGACATTTTTGGTGGTTGAATTGGAAGTTGCATGACATTTCAAGAGAGTTCCAACAATGATTCTACAGATGGAAACAACGACATTTGACAATGAGACACCCATTATGAACATTGTTGCAAACATGGCCGATCTAAAATATTATGTGGTTGGGACATCATACATCCTTGAGTCTTGAAACCCTCCCATACTGTCAAGGCATGTGTCTAGTCTAACCATGTCAATTTTTGATGCATACAGGCACATATTGAAGAAATTTCAATGTTGGCCCCAGTCACTAGTTCTCACTATGCGAGGTTGGTGCATGAAATTTATGGTGGTTGAATTGGAAGTTCCATCTTATATACCCTCATCAATGAACACCATCAACGAGGAAGAAACCCAATAAGCAGACAAAGAAACTCTTGCATTCAAACCATTGCCAGATGATGAAAACATAAACTGACACATGGGATGGGATAGGCAACAATTGTTGCACACATGAGGTTTGTGAAAATTGGTTAGTAGTTTAGACATAAAAATCATTGTGGATATGACCATAATAAAGAAACACCTTTGAGATGATAAAAGTTATAATGATTGATCCAAGTAAAAATCCATAAAAAAATGGAAATTAAAGAAGAAGGGTTAGACAAAAATAATATGTGTATCCCTTTATTTCAATCAACGAAGGGTGTATGGGGCTAAATATGATCTCTTTTGAACTTGTTCATTATTGTTGAATCCCTTTTAATAATTTATGCCAATGTTATATAGGGGGTACTCAAGAATTATGTACTGCTCCATCGTAGGCTCCTCTAAAGTTACCAAATTCTTCTTAATGAATTCCACTTTTGAAGAAAATATGCAGGGATGTTTTTAAAGATGGAAATTTATTTTAAAATGTAGAAACCTTGGTGAATATTACTAATCCTTCATATGTCAACTACAAATATTTGCCGATATTTTTTAAAAAATATTCAAATTTATATGTATTTTATATAGTTTTTATAAAATTTTGGCAATTTTTAAGATAAAATAGTTTTATCATATAGAATTTGGGCAAATCATTTTTAAAATATCGAATCTCGTTTTTGGAAAAACCATGGAAAATTAGCCCATGAGCGAAATTTAGCCCCTAAAATCATCCATGCAAATAAGGTTAAGAGGATAGAAGATCCTTTTGCAAGATCTCAATGCTCTTTTTTGACCACCAATCATGCCCATAGAGAGAGCTTTTACCATCCATTATGAATTGATGTATCCCTTAAAAGCATTTTGCAACCTCTTTTGACTAATTAATGTAAGGAGGACGTATCCTTCACAACGTTATTTTCTACACTTTCTTAAAAAATGTCAAGAACAATGCTACCACACTTGGAAGGTGGAACTATAACATTTACATAATCAAGAGGCCAAGGATAAGCTTGATCCAAGATTGGTTCCACCTAATGGTGACCAATCTTAGAGTCCTTCAACCAAGTTGGCTTCTAATTTATGCACTTATTTGCATGAGAAGCATTATGAGCTTTAACTTTTAGAAATGAAGTAAGTATATGGTTGCACTCAAAACAAATCCTATAATTACGTTCATTATGCAATAATTAGGTCCAACTACAATCATTATAACTTAAAACAATTTTTCTTTGTAGATCCTTAATCAAATTAGTGTCAATGTATTTGGGCTATGGAAAATGCCAATGAATTTGTTGTTTCTAGAGGCAAGGAAACAATCTTACTTACAACATTTCTAATGGCATTTCAATTTTTAAGAGGCTAGCTAAGATTTCGCACTGAAAGTTCCTTTGCATTATTTCTTTTCATTCCTACATGCTTACTGCTTGAAAGTTATTCAGCTCAGCTGAGTAGGAATCTCTTGGTTGTTGTTTTATACGTTGAATTTGCAAAGTTATACCTACCTTCCGGATTGACACCGTTTGGAGAGAGTGTTTCAAAGGTTCTAGTGCAACACACCCAACAACCTCCCCACTGTGGTACATATACCCATAACTTCCATAATACAAAACATGCCCAAAAACCTCCCCTTATGCATTGCATACCTTGTACACCAAGACCGACACATTTTCATACACAGTTGTAAAGGAGGCGCTATGAAGGGAAGGATAGTCAAGAAGATGAAGAGTGTTTCAAAGGTTTTGGTGCCCATGTAGACTGTACTTGGAACCGTAACTTGAATCACATAGAGCTTTAGTCTCCAAGGAAATCAGTATGTGCTCATAATATGTTGCCTCCAATCTCTGTGAATATAGATCCCTAATTTTCTATTGCAGTGGCAGAAGGTGCACATGCTTACTGTTTGAAAGTTATTCAACTCAGCTGAGTAGGAATCTCTTGGTTGTTGTTTTATACGTTGAATTGACAAAGGTATACCTACCTTATGGATTGACATCGTTTGGAGAGAGTGTTTCAAAGGTTCTGGTGCAACACAACCAACAACCTCCCCACTGTGGTATCGATACCCATAACTGCCATAATACAAAACACACCCAAAAGCCTCCCATTATGCATTGTAGACCTTTTACATCAAGACTGACACATTTTCATAGATCCCTGATTTTCTATTGCAGTGGAAGAAGTTGCCTACACAAGGCTAATAAGAGCCTCAATCACTGACACATCTATTACATTTCCATGGAGTGGAACGTTCCCACACAATAAAAGTCGAGAAGCCATATCTCTCTTCTCTGGACATAATATCAAGACAATAAATCTAGTACTTCCCAAACCATCAACAAATGAAATCCCTACTACTTCACTCTGGTATGTATGCGTATGCATATGTCATTTGACTGCATTTTTATTGTATTTTTACCTTCTGTTTGTTTATATTAAACAACTCAAATCAAATTCAGGGGTGAGTTTAACCCACCTCTCCATTTTTAGTCCATGCCATGCCATATACGATAAACCAAATAGCTTCCCATCCTTTGAAAATTGAATATTTCCTCCCAGATAACCTCTTTCTCAAGCCGCTTACTTTCATAGAGATTTGACGTAAATGGATAAGCCATGGAAGCTACTTGGTCTTCTATAGAGAATTAGCTTGGCGAATAGTCCTATTGATTAATCTCTCTGCAGTGTGGTTATCTGTCTGTTGAAGCTTTGTGTATCCCTTCGCCCATTGAACAATACCAATGTTCTTTGTCATCAAATCTATTTAGAAAGATTCCCAAATAGTGTTGGAATCCAAAACCCCAAACTAATATTATGGTTGAATACCCCTGAGATTCACAGTGTTTTCTAAGGTTTCACATAGGCACACAGAAAATCCGTTGGCATGGGCTAGCAAGACAAATATAAGCGCTTGTTGTAAAAAATTTGGCATGATTTCCACTCAAATGTGGTTATGAATTATGATTCATAATGGATTTATGATTTTCTCATGGTTATGAATTATGATTCATAATCACTGGAACCCCCTAACTCTCATCTATTGGCGGTATCGTAGTAATCATTTACTAGTGCACTGAGAGCACCTACTATTTCAATCGTAAAAGCAAGTTCTATAGGGAAATCTATTGAATGAGATTCTATTTCGTAAAATGTTAGTACTGGGATGGGAGAAATTCTTAAACAGTTGAATGAGTAGGAGTGGCAAAAGAATAGGACTTGGGAACATCATAAATAGTTGGAGTTGCATAAACTGTATCATATCAAGGTGAGTGAAATACCATAGGAGTGCACCTATCCAGCCCCTAGCTTTCTCTCTATTGAAAGGTCAACACGAAACATGTGTCTAATTTACTTTTCCCTTAAATAAATTAGACAATAAATATTAATCTATTATTTCATTCATAACTAAGTGAGTTGGATTTGTAACAGAACTATAATTGTATTTAAGTGAATTAAGAT